>QRFJ01003847.1:0-88808 GCA_006176705.1 Cocos nucifera
ACCAATCAAGGTCCAAAACTCCTTTTGGATGTGGAGAGGAGAGGGAGAAGGTGAGTTTGGCATGGAGAAAGAAGGGAGAAGCAGCCTTGGGGCGTGGGGAATTCTGATTCAATCATCTCATGTAATTTGAGTTGGGCACAGGGTCTTATTTATAGACTGACTGTGATCCAACTTCTCTTCTTCCCAACCAATCACAATCCTTTATGAAATCAGATCTAAATCTGATTGGTGGGAATAGAGTCCCCTGGATTCCTCCTTAGAGGGTGCCTAAGACCAGTCAAAGTTGGTTCTTAGAAGAACTCTAATTGAAATCCAAAAAGGAGATGGAGTCCTTGTCCAACAAGGACTCCTAGGCGCTTCCAACTTGGGCACACGCCAAGGGTGGCATGCGTCCTCCTCCTTGCTAGGTTCTGGCAGGGGGACAGGCCCCCACCAGCTCTCCAATAGGTGTGTGACATGTGGTCAAAAGTCAAAGTGTCAATGGTCAACGTTTGACCAGTCAAAGGTAGACTTTTGACCAAAGTCAAAGAACAAGAAATGGCAAGTGACCAAAAATGGCAGGTAATGTCTTACAAAATAAGACAACCTTTTTTGACTTGGATAACCTCCAGTCAGACCATATGAAGGCCTCTGATTGAGCACAAACTCCTTTGGCTCAGACAGGACAACTTATTTATGATAGCGAAAAGAAGAACGTTAGGTTCAATCGAGTGCTAGCACGATTTTCTTGAACCTAATTGAATCTCATTCAGATCAATTGAACTAGATCAGTTTAATTGATGATCACCAGATTCAAACCCTTGTTTGTGTGACTGAGTTAGGTTTAGTTCTGTATGGTAATAGGATATGTCATGATCTCTATCATCGACATCATCGAAACTCCTTTCGATGGATCAGAACTCTTCTGATTCGAACAGCTAGAATGATCGATCATCTAAATCATTCTAATTGCTCCCAAAATCCACCAGTGACACCTAGCAGTATATGGTGGCAACCCATCAGAGCTGAATGCGAACCTCTTGGTGCAGCTACCTGTGTGATTAAGTTCTTCTATCTTGAGCCCCGATCAGATTAGGGTTAAGGTGAACTCGTCAAACCCTAGTCTCTGTCATTTGATGTAATCATTCGATTCGAGTCCGATGTGAAAATCTAAATAGAAACTCTTTCTATTATTTCACTCTGCCATGGCCATGGGCTTAAGGACTTGATTCTCATGATTATCATAGGGCTGCTCCTCTACCACCGAGGTAGATAGATTCCATTATTGATGCAATCCAATTCCTACAATGAACATGCTATAGCCAACATATACCTTAAAATTCTGAATAGCTAGGAGATCAAGTTATGGTGTAGTCAAACTATAACACCCTCAAGGTGAACGATCGATGCACCTCAGATCAAAGAATCAGACACACCACTGCAGCATCGAGCCAGTCATCAATGAGAAGGTAGACTTTCTTATGACTGCTTGAGGTGGTCACGCTCAGTGCCCTCGTTCTCTAACGAGTATCTGTACTCTCACTCCGAGTCTCCACACCATAGACTTAAGACTCATTTAACCTAGAGAAGCGATCGTATACCAATATTTTGGATCGATTATCATCCTCGTGATGATCCTACGGTTGGAAGTAGTTTATGAGTTAATTATGAAAATTCATGTCTTAAATTTTCAACTCTTGAAAATATGAATCGTTATTACCATTAACTCAAGGGATATATCATAGACATTTTAAATATACACTATGATAGAAAATATTATTTTTATTAATTTATAGTCAAAATTATAAAATTATCCTTAGAAGTGTATTACAAGTGTTTAGCCAATCTGGCTTCTAGGTCACACATCTGACATAAATATCATCCCACCATCAAGGAATGGTGGTATGTCTCTCTCCAGTTTGGCAAGAAGGGGTTGCTTAAGAGCACCCCTTCTTCCATTCATAACTGAAGGAGAAGTTCTTTTTTATTTCATGTCCCTCTTTAGAATTAGGACTTCCTCCTTGGGGGAACATGAGAGATTCGGTCCATCAAGCTCCCAAACTAGAGAAAGAAGATCGAAACTCGATCGACAAACTAAAGAACTATCAAGCTCCCTTGATTTTTGAGCTTTTAGATAATCAGACTTTGTTCAATCTTGGTCTCGGCCCTGTTGATCCAGTAGGTAGTATCCTGTAGCTAGTTAACTTTTCATTATGTATCTTCTCTAACTCTAACTCTTATTGTTCGTAGAAATGACTCCAGAAGAGTGAAATCATTTGGCAAAAGAAATCAAGTCTTTTAAGAGGAAGGATAGTTCTGCTGGAGAACCGTCGAAGAAGGCTCGTGCTGAAGAGCCAAGCCTACCCGCACCAATCCAGGCCATGTCTGTCCCAGAACCCTCCGCTGCCGCACCATGCTTGACCTTGCCTGATGAGGCCACCATCCCCACACCTCCCAATCGAGAGGAAATTGTCAAGGGGTAGAAGAAGAGGAAGGCCGTCAGGAAGAAGGTTGGATGGAAGGTTGGAAACTCTGGCGGTGAGAGTTCTGACCAAGAGCAGGCCTCCTTAGATGATCGAGAGGTCATCCAATCTTTGATGAAGAGAAGCATTCTCCCCTATATCATCGAGAAAATGATCCAAAAGAAAAATGCAAAGAGATTTGATGAGTCCTTTGCTACCTTTCTTGACGTATTTAATCCTTCTGAATATGTTAAGATGTTAAAGGTACTTTGAAGCTCTGACTCGGTCTCTATTTGGCAGTTGAAACATTACCTATTCACTCATTTGAAGGTAGTGGATCGCAGTCAAGCTGAGGCTTGTAAAGCTCTTCAGGAAGCCCAGGCGGAGATCGAGAGGGTTTGGACCGAGGTTGACTGCTTAAAAGTGGCCTTAGAGGTCCAAATCGCTGAGGTTGAGTGTCTTTGTGAGGTGCTGAAAAGGGAGGAGGAAGCAGTGGCAGGTCTAAAGGCTGCCTTGACCTTGGCTGGGGTGGAGAAGAAAAAGGTGGAAGAGGAGGTCGGCACTGAAAGGGAGCGGGCCATTGAAGATTTCAAGTCCTCTAAAGATATGGAGGACATTAAGATTGCCTTTGCCTAGGAGGCTTTTCTAGAAGGGTTGGAGATCTGCATGAGGAGAGTCTCAAAGAACTTCTCAGAGGTAAATCTTGACCTTTTAATGGATGAACCCAATGATGAGGCTGGTCCCTCCAATGCCAATGCAGAAGTTGGCACTGCTTCTCCCATTGCTGAGCTCACCCCAGAGATCTCAGAACCTGCTAAGGCAGCACCTAAATTTACTCGGGAGTCGGAGGTGGCAAAGAGCGCCCCGACTTCATCTACTGCAATGCCACTTGAGGTTCTTTTTATAATTTTTGTTTTTCTTCCTTGATGTACTCAGAATATTTTGAGTAATGGAAACATATTTCTTCCCTTTACACTTATGTTGTGGTATGTGTTGATAGGAGCACGATGCTGTCGTTAAGACACCGTGTTTATCAGTTTAAATCCGACATTTTTTTTTAAAAAAATTATGAAGAGAGTAGTAAGTCGGATCAAATCCACAGAGAGGCAATGATTTATTTCTAAAATCTTTGATTCTTTTATTATTATTATTATTATTATTTTATTATTATAATTTTTTTTAAAGAAAAGGAAAGAAGAGTTTTTAAAAATTAAAGTCAAAAAATAGATTTAAAAATAAAAGTAGAATTATGCAAAAATAAATTTGGTACTAAGATCTACTATTTAGATCTTAGCAACTACTTGCAATAAAATTAAAATGCAATAAAGAATAATTAATTTAAAGAGCTAGAATTGGAAAGAACAATGAAACTTTCTTTATTAAATTTAAAACTTAAATGCAAAATTTAAATACAAGAAATTAAAAAAAAAACTTAGAAGAAGATTGCAGATCAGCGTAGGCATGGAGATGGTGTAGAAGACCGGCTCTTCTTCGTAGCACTGCAGCTTTGAAGCAATCTTTAACCCAAAGCTTGACTTCCACCTTGTACCTTAGCTTCTCTTCCACTTGATCTCCCCATTCTTAGAGGCTTAGGATCCTTTTCATAGAGCTAGGAGGGTTGGATATTTATTTCTAAAGGCAATGTGGGACTAATTGCCTTTGTAATCGTCAAAATCTGAATAAAGTTTGAATAAAAATAATTCTGATATGATTATGGTAAGTCTGGTGAAATCTGGCCATTCAATAGGAATCCAACGGTCCAAAAATCATCAAAAGTGGATGCGTATTAGCCCAGATCAGGTTGGATCAATTTCTGACCGTTGGATCATGCTTGATGGAGGAATTCATGCCGTTGATCGCACTTGATGGAGGAATTCATGCCGTTGATCGCATGCCTGAGAGTTTGATCGCCGTCGGGAGCCTTCTGGACCGTTGGATCGAGGTTGGAATCGAGCGCTGCCGTCCGATGGCAATCTGAGTGAAATCGACAATCGAAAAAAATGCTGACCATCCGATCTTGAGCGCAAACAACCACCACCATACGATCGCGCTTTTACTGTGCCCATGGACCACGTGGATCGGCCATATCGTGCACCGCAACCAATCAGCGCCTTTTATTGACAGATGAAAAGACCAAAATGCCTTGTGAGCTGCGATGAATTTCCTATAAACCCTTTAGCGGTCTAGGTCTACCACGTGGCAGGCTCTGATTCGCTGGTGTCTACTGAGCTGGCGGTCTACACTATGCTGTAGACCGGCTGACGGCTTCTGGGCTTGAGTCGACTAGCTTGGATGGCTTGGCGTGCCGGCTTGGTCGGCTTGGCTCGATGCGTCTGGATGCATCGGCTGCTGCGGCATGGCAGCTTGAGCCGTATTTTTATTTTTATTATATTTTTATTTTTATTTTTATTTTATTTTATTTTATTTCTTTAGAAATTCATATCTTTTTCGTTTTAGCTCTATTTTACTTAAAATTTATTTCATTATGATTAGAAAAATGAACTCTTTCCATTGATAATAAAATTTTATTTTTTTAATTTTTATTATTTTTTAATTAATTTTTTAATTAATAAAAATATGAATTTTTTCAAAAATTATATATAAATTGATTAATAATTCTTAAAAATTAATATAAATTAATTAATAAATTAATACTTTTATTGATGAATTTATTGTACTTATCACACCCCTCAACTTAAGCTTTGCTCATCCTTGAGTAAAGAAAAAAAATTTAATTTAGATCAAGTACCATATTTCATTAAGATTTTCCTTCACAAGAATAACTCTAGGGTTTAAGATCAAAAGTTTAGATAGTATCACTAACTAAGTATTGAGTTTCAGAAGTAAATTTCATGACAGATTAATCAGAAACTTTCTTAGAGTTCATCTAAAGATTTTCAGCACTAGTTTTATGAATACTAACTTAGCATTTGGGTGTTGATTTAAGGGATAAATGAATCTTCTTTTATCACTTATTTTGGTTAGTTTTCTATATACTCCGAAGTTAAATACATGAATTAAGGTAGCTTTCACACTGCTTCTTTTTCTTTTCTTTTTATTTTTTTTTTTTGAATTATGCTGAGCATCCTCGCCTTTCCTTCATCGATTGATGTGAACTTCTACACTTGACTTAAGGTGCAAAGTTCTAGCTTAGGGCAATCCACATATACTCTGTATTTTGCACTTTTTTTTTAAAAAAAATTTAAGCAGGTAGCTCTTTTCTTAAATTCAAGTTTCTTTAATTGAAGTATATATAAACCATCAATTTTTAGTGATAATTGAATCCTCAATTTAGCCTTTTAATCAACACTTGCCATTCTTCATTAGTGTGCATGTGCAATTAAAAGTGCTGTTAGCCTTTAAATGATCTAAGTAGGCTGCTAAAGATCTGACCAAGTAATCTGCTTCTTAACTCGCTACCATTATTAGTTAATACTTTCTAACTTTATTACTTTTTCTAGTTTATTTTGCTTAAGATTCTCTTTCCTGAAAATATGGTTCACCCAAAAATTTTTTAAATAGATTAAAGTTATTATATATTTTTTATATTATTTATTATTTATTTTTATATTTTTTATTTTTATTTATATATATATATATTTTTTATTATATATATATATTTTAATTATATATATATATATATATATTTGAATTTTATCCTCCAACTGAATTGACATTGTCCTCAATGAAAAAGGAAGACAAATAAAAGGGTGAAAATTATGTTTGTTTATTTAGATGAGTTTTGAAGCTTATAATCCTTCTCCAGCCTTTTGTGGTCCTTCTCCAACTTAGCCTAAAAAGAAAAGAGACTAAAAAGAACAAATTAGATTCAAGAAGTATTGGGTTGCCTCCCAATAAGCGCTAAGTTTATTGTCTTTAGCCAGACAAAATGCAATTTAATTCATTATGGTTCGATTAATTATACATGATCAATATTTCGATTTAATGATATTCCTTCGATATATGGTTTAAGTCTTTGGCCATTTACCTTAAAAAATTTTTTAGTCCTGGGATCATAGAGTTTAATTGCACCATGTGGGAATATGTGATTAACTATATAAGGTCCATCCCATTTGGATTTTAATTTTTCAGGAAATAATCGAAGCCTTGAGTTAAATAGCCAGACTTATTGATTTGGCTCCAAGGTTTTCCTTGAAATATGTTTATCATGAAAGGCTTTCATTTTCTCCTTATAAATTTTTGAATTTTCATAAGCTTCTTGCCTTAATTCTTCTAATTCACTCAATTGTAACATCCGATTGGAACCAGCTTTGTTTAAATTGAAATTTAATTATTTTATTGCCCAATATGCTTTATGTTCAAGTTCTACCAGAAGGTGACATGCTTTTCCATAGATTAATCTATAGGGAGACATTCCAATAGGGGATTTATAAGCTGTCCTATAGGCCCATAATGCATCATCCAATCGATCTAATCAATCTTTTCGATCAAGCCTAATAGTCTTTTGTAAGATATTCTTGATTTCCCTATTAGAGACTTCTACCTGACCACTTGTTTGCGGATGGTATGGTGTAGCTATCTTATGTGTCACCCCATATTTTCATAATAAAGTTCGAAATTGATGATTTATAAAATGGGTACCGCGTCACTAATGATAGCACGTGAAAATCCGAACCTGGAAAAGATATTCTTTTGAATAAATTTTAGGACTACTTTATGATCATTGGTTCATGTTGCTATTGCTTCAATCCATTTAGAAACATAATCAACAGCTACCAAGATGTATTCAAATCCATTGGAAGATGGAAAAGGTCCCATAAAATCAATTCCCCATACATCAAAAATTTCTACCACTAAAATGGGGTTCAAAGGCATCATGTCTTTCTTTGAAATATTCCCTAAGGCTTGACACTTAAAACACTCCTGACTAAAAGTATGTGCATCCTTAAATAATGTTGGCCAATAAAAACCACTCTGCAATACTTTGTCCGCAGTTTTTCATCCAGAAAAGTGTCCTCCACAAGCAAGAGTATGACAAAATTGTAAGATGCTCCATTGTTCAGATTCAGGAACACATCTACGAATGATATGATCAGCACAAATTCTAAAAAGCTTAGGATCTTTCCAAAAATAATATTTGATTTGAGCAAAGAATCAATCCTTTTCATTCTTAGACTAGCCATCCAAAATTTATCCTATGACTAAGTAATTGACAATATTTGCAAACCAAGGAGTCTTTGTATGTGAAACTGTTAACAATTGTTCATCTGAAAAAGATTCTCTAATTGATACAATTCATTATCTTTCACTAAGATCCTAGATAGATGGTCTGCTACAACATTTTTAGATCCCTTCTTATCTCGAATTTCAATGTCAAATTCTTGTAACAGTAAAATCCATCTAATTAATCGTGGTTTAGCATCTTTCTTTGAGAGCAGGTATCTCAAGGCTGAATGATCTGAGTAAATTATGATTTTTGATCCTAATAGATATGATCTAAACTTTTCTAGGGCAAACACAATGGCTAGCAACTCTTTTTCAGTGGTGGTATAATTCATTTGTGCTTCATTCAGAGTTCTACTAGCATAATAGATCACTATAGGATATTTGTTTACCCTTTGGCCTAGGACAGCTCCTATGGCAAAATCTGAGGCATCGCACATAATTTCAAAAGGTAGTGACCAATTAGGAGGTTGTATGATTGGAGCTTTGGTCACAGCTTCTTTTAAGATTTCATAAGCTTTAAGACAATTTTCATCAAAGTTAAAAGAAATATCCTTAGCAAGCAGATTACACAAAGGATGAGAAATTTTAGAGAACTCTTTGATGAAGCGACGATAGAATCCTATATGACCAAGAAAAGATCGAATTTGTTTGACAGAAGTGGGAGGAGGAAGTTTAGAAATTAGTTCAACTTTAGCTTTATCTACCTCAATCCCTTTCTTAGATACTATATGTCCTAAAACGATCCCTTCTTGAACCATGAAGTGGCTCTTTTCCCAGCTTAACACTAGATTAGCCTCAATACATCGTTTTAATATTTTCTTCAAATTGTTGAGGCAACTCTCAAAAGATTCTCCAAAGACTGAAAAGTCATCCATGAATATTTCTAAGAAATCTTCCTATCATGTCTGAAAATATTGACATCATGCACCGTTGAAAAGTTGCAGGTGCATTACATAATCCGAATGGCATTCTACGGAAAAGCAAAGGTTCCATAGGGACATGTAAAGGTGGTCTTTTCCTGATCTCCTGGGTAGATTGCTACCTGATTGTATCCTGAGTATCCATCTAAAAAGCAAAAGTATTGTTGGCCTGCTAGTCTTTCTAGGATTTGATCGATAAAGGGTAAGGAAAAGTGATCTTTTCGGATGGTTGTATTGAGTTTTCTATAATCTATGCAGACACGCCACCCAGTGGAAAGTCATGTTGGTACTAAGTTTCCATGTTCAGTGCGGACAACCGTAAGTCCAGATTTTTTTGGAACAACTTGTGTAGGACTTACCCAGTGGCTGTCAGAGATAGGATAAATAATTCCAGCATCTAACCATTTAATTACCTCTTTCTTGACTACTTCTTGCATGTTAGGGTTAAGCCGTCTTTGCATCTCTCGAGTTGGTTTGGCATTATCTTCTGTATAAATATGGTGCATGCATATTGACGGACTAATTCCTTTTAAATCGGCGACGGTCCACCCTATGGCCTCCTTATATGTTTTTAGAATATTTACCAATTGGTTTTCCTGTTCAGTAGTTAAGTTGGAAGCAATTATTACTGGTAGGGTTTTCTTTGATCCTAAAAATACATACTTAAGTGATTCAGGTAAAGGTTTTAGTTCAAGTTGTGGTGGGGCCTGAATTGAAGGACGTAGTGGTTCAATTTTTCGTTCGGGTAAGGGCTCAACTTTCACTGACCAAGGTAATGAATGTGATGGTTGAGGTGAATTAAGCAGGGCATTTACTTCCTAGGGTTTGAGCTTCTTCAATGGGTTCATCATCTTGCAGTAAATCTAAAGAGGAATTAGATTCAACTATTTCATCTATCTGATTGATTACAAAGCAGTCTTCCTCCTCTTGGGTGTACTTTGGGGTATTAAAAATATTAATTCTTACTTTTTGATTCCCAAAGAAAATGTCCATAGCCCCCATTTTACAATTGATATTGGCATTGGCAGTTGCTAAGAATGGACGTCCTAAAATTATGGGATTTTGGTTCAGCTCTTGGGATGGTTCCATGTCAAGTATGAGAAAGTCTACAGGAAAATAACATTTGTCTACTCTAACTAGAACATCCTCAATCAAACCTCATGGTGTTTTTATAGATCTATCAGCTAATTGCAAAATGACTGATGTGGGTTTTAATTCTCCAATCCCAAATTTTTCATAAACCGAGGTTGGAAGGAGGTTTACACTAGCTCCTAAGTCTAGTAATGCTCGAGTTAAAGGTTATACCTCCAATAACACATGAAATTAAGGGTGCACCAGGATCTTTCATCTTTTGAGGTATTGGATTTAACAGGACAGCACTTACATCCTCGGATAGCATAACTCTTTTGGTGGTTCGTGGCTCACGCTTTTGGGTGCAGAGTTCTTTAAGAAATTTAGCATAGGCTGGGACATGCTGAATTGCATCGAGGAGGGGTAAATTAATATGAACTTGTTTAAATAGTTCCATTAGCTCCTTGTTGCGTGTTTCTTGCTTTTTGTGAGAAGAGCCTGCTTCTAAGGCCGAAGGGAACAGGGGCTTTGGGTTTATACGTCTCAGCTAATTCATCTGTTCTCTTCTTTTCTTTATCTATCTTATCAGTCTTAAGCTCGGGTTCTTCTATATGATTATCCTCTTCTTCAAATTTCTCATTTTGGCTAACATCAGTATTGGCCTCTATCACCTGGTCTTGATATGGGTCCTTAAGAATCCTACCGCTTCTAAGTTCAGATATTGCTTTGGCATTTTCTAATTGGGGGTTCTTAGGTGGAATGTTAGATGGATGAGTAAATCCAGGTGGTTGATAGACATTGGATGGATTATTTTTAGGATTTGCAATTGGTTGGCTTGGTAATTGACCTGGTTCTCTCCTCATGCTAGACTCAGCTAATTGTCCTATTTGAGCTTCTAGCCTGGCAATTGATTGTTGTTGACTTAGAATTAATTGTTGAAGTTGATTGAATTTATCATCGGCTAGATTGGTCTGTTGATGAGGAGGTGGGTATGAGGGCTGATTATAATACATTGGTTGAGAAGACTGACTAGGTTGTCCCTTATTATAGGCATAGTTCTGGTACTGGGGCCTATTTTGATAATTTTGAACTCGTTGGATTTGAGTCTGTTGTGGTTTTCAAGAGAAATTAGGATGGTTTCTCTAACCAGGATTATATGAATTTGAATATGGGTCATTAAGTGGTTTGGAGTAACCTTGAGCAGCTTGGACTTGTTCTTGGATGAGAGGTGGTAATTGTGCATCCGTGGGACATTCGCTTACATGATGTGTTGGACTAGCACAAATAGAGCAAATCTTCTGATAATTAGAAGCTGATGTGTATTGTGTAGGAGATTGTTGACCTAGATTTAGGAATTGATCTAATTTCTGGGCAATAAGATCGACTTTATCTAATTTTTGTGCTATTATGTTCAAGTCTGTCTTAGAATTAAGTTCTGGAGTTTTGATCTCATAAATTTCCTGCCCATTTTTGTTGAGAAATTGATCTTTCATAAGAGGATAATGAAGCATGGTTAATAGAGTTTTCACTTAAGGTTTCAAATAAGGTATAAGCTTCATCCTCACTTTTGCTCATGAATGCACCTCCACAGGATGCATCAACCATCTGCTTATATTGATCTCCTAAACCTTCATAGAAAGCTTGTACAATTTGCCACTTAGATAAACCATGGTGTGGGCATTTTCTAAGAAGTTCCTTAAGTCTTTCCCATGATTCATGAATTTGTTCCCCTGGAAGCTGAGCAAATCCTGTGATGGCTCGCCTCATAGTATTGGTTCGTCCTATGGGATAAAATTTCTTAAGGAATTCATGTTGCATCTCTGCCCATGTTTGAATTGTTCTTCCTAATGTGCCAAGCCAATACTTGGCTTTATCTTTTAATGAGAAAGGGAACAAGGTCAGTCTAAGGGCATCATCAGAAAAATTTTGAATTTTTATCCGTAGAACAGATTTCTAAGAATTCATCCAGATGTTTGTAAGGATCTTCATTAGCATTCCCATAAAAAGATGGGAGCATCTGGATTGTGGTCGACTTGATCTCATAGTGGCTAGCAGGGATATCAGGTATGTGGATGCAAGTCGATGGGTTGTAGGTGGAAGGAATAAAGTATTCCTTCATCTGCCTAGGTGGTTCTTCATGATTTCCAGCCATTTGATTATCTGGTCTTAAATGAATTAGTCTTTCAATTTTAAGACCTGGTTTAACTAGATCAGGTAAAATTGATCTTCTACCATGCATGTACTAGTGCAATTTGATATATGGTTCAAGATATATATATATTTATTATTAAATTTGTTTTTTAATAATTTTTTTTCTATTATTTTTTTTTTAAGAAAAGAAGAGAGAAAGAAAGAAAAGGAAAAATTCTAAGGAGTCTTAATTCTGGAGATGATAGAGAGGAGTTAATTTATGGTTTATGTTAAATGTTATTTGGCAAACAAGTTAGGCAATCAATCCTGACTAAGAGTTATCCTAGATCTAGACAGCTCCTAAATGCCTAGATCACCTTCGAGCCCTCCAAATAGAGGATTAGCCAATCAACTGGCCAGGTAAGTGTAAAGTCAGTGGGAGTCCCCCCGTTGCTTGCCTTAGACACCAATTATGCTTGGCCAGGTAAGCGAATGGAACCAATTAAGTAACCACCTTCCTTTGGGCCCAATCATCCTGAACCACTTTTCTAGACACCAATCAAATTGATTAACCCTAACTTGGTTCAACTCTTAGGATTTCTTGTCCTATTGAGCTCGAATATCCTTAAGGGTCAATGTCTAATTGATTTTAAGAGTTAAGGTTTGGGTTAATGCAGGATGCTGGTTGGTTGTTTGTGGGCCAAGGAAGGATGATCAAATCCCACCTTATCTTATTTAATGGGTTATGCCCTTAATTTAGTTTAATATGAAATATGCAAAAGAAAAAAAAAATTTTCAATCAAAGAGTTCTATGCAATTTAAACTAACTAATTAAATTCTAAAAAGGCTTACCTTGCCTCCAGCAATCACCAAAAAAAAAAAAAAGAATAAAAACTAATATGATGGATGCTCTAAACAGTTAGGGTTTCTAATCTTGTGATGAGATTTTTAATTTAATAAAGCAAATATTAAAAATAAGAATAGAGATTTAGGGTTTAGGAATGATCTCACCGAATAGGATTGAGAGTTTTGTTCGTGCCCTAATCTTTCTTGTTCTCTTTTTTTTATTTTTTATTTTTCTGCAAAATAAATAAGAAAAATAATTAGTAGGTAATAAAAAAAATCAAAGAAATAAAAAAAATTTAATTTTTATGCCTCCCTGGCAACGGCGCCAAAAATTTGATAGGAGCACGATGCTGTCGTTAAGACACCGTGTTTATCAATTTAAATTCAACTTTTTTTAAAAAAAAAAATTATTAAGAGAGTAGTAAGTCGGGTCGAATCCACAGAGAGGCAATGATTTATTTCTAAAATCTTTGATTCTTTTATTATTATTATTATTATTATTTTATTATTATAATTTTTTTTAAAGAAAAGGAAAGAAGAGTTTTTAAAAATTAAAGTCAAAAAATAGATTTAAAAATAAAAGTAGAATTATGCAAAAATAAATTTGGTACTAAGATCTACTATTTAGATCTTAGCAACTACTTGCAATAAAATTAAAAAGCAATAAAGAATAATTAATTTAAAGAGCTAGAATTGGAAAGAACAATGAAACTTTCTTTATTAAATATAAAACTCAAATGCAAAATTTAAATACAAAAAATTAAAAAAAAAAACTTAGAAGGAGATTGTAGATCAGCGTAGGCGTGGAGATGTTGTAGAAGACTGGCTCTTCTTCTCAGCACTGCAGCTTTGAAGCAACCTTTAACGCAAAGCTTGACTTCCACCTTGTACCTTAGCTTCTCTTCCACTCGATCTCCCCTTTTTTAGAGGCTTAGGATCCTTTTTATAGAGCTAGGAGGGTTGGATATTTATTTCTAAAGGCAATGTGGGACTAATTGCCTTTATAATCTTCAAAATCTGAATAAAGTTTGAATAAAAACAACTCTGATATGATTCTGGTAAGTCTGGTGAAATTTGGCCATTCAATAAGAATCCAACGGTCTAAAAATCATCAAAAATGGATGCATATCAGCCCAGATCAGGTCGGATCAATTTTTGACCATTGGATCGCACTTGATGGAGGAATTCACGTCGTTGATCGCGCTTGATGGAGGAATTCATGCCGTTGATCGTGTGCTTGAGAGTTTGATCGCCGTCGGGAGCCTTCTGGACCATTGGATCGAGGCTGGAATCGAGCGCTGCCGTCCGATGGCGCTCCGAGTGAAATCGGCAATCGAAAAAAATGCTGATCGTTCGATCTTGATCGCAAACAACCACCACCGCACGATCACGCTTTTACTCTGCCCATGGACCACGTGGACCGGCCAAATCGTGCACCGCAACCAATCAGCGCCTTTTATTGATAGATGAAAAGACCAAAATGCCCTGTGAGCCATGATGAATTTTCTATAAACCCTTTAGGGGTCTAGGTCTACCACGTGGCAGGCTCTGATTCGCTGGTGTCTACTGAGCTGGCAGTCTATACTGTGCTGTAGACCGACTGACGGCTTCTGGGCTTGAGTCGACTAGCTTGGATGGCTTGGCGCGCCGGCTTGGTCGGCTTGGCTCGGCGCGTTTGGACGCGCCGGCTGCTGCAGCATGGCGGCTTGAGCCATTTGAGCCGTATTTTTATTTTTATTATATTTATATTTATATTTATATTTTATTTTATTTTATTTTTTTAGAAATTCATATCTTTTTCGTTTTAGCTCCGTTTTACTAAAAATTTATTTCGTTGTGATAAAAAAAATGATCTCTTTCCATTAATAATAAAATTTTATTTTTTAATTTTTATTATTTTTTAATTAATTTTTTAATTAATGAAAATATGAATTTTTTCAAAAATTATATATAAATTTATTAATAATTCTTAAAAATTAATATAAATTAATTAATAAATTAATACTTTTATTGGTGAATTTATTGAACTTATCATGTGTCATCTAGAATCCCTCTAGCAATCAAAGTCGCAACTTCCCGTCTCTTTTTGACACCAATCCCCTGCCTTAGGGTATTTCGCTAAAGTTAATGATTAAAAACTTGAAGAAAGAAGTACATGATTTAAGGAAGAAGTTGAAGAAGATGAAAGGCGAGCTTTAGAGGTCTAGAAAAAATGCTTCGAAGGTGACGATTGAAGTCACTTGCCTTCACATGTTGCACATGAAAGATTCCATGAGGTTCAACACCAAGAAAGGTAAGTTTGAGAGAGAGTTGGCCGAATTTAAGAAAAGTGCCAATGACAAGTCTTGGACGTTAATTGCAAAGGTCAGCTCCCTCAAAGTTGAGCTCAAGACGACAAAAGAGAAAATTCATCCACTGGAGGAGAGTTTGCTATGGTCTTTCGACAAGGCCCAGTATGAATGGGATTGGTCTCAAAGGTTTTCTGCGCTCTAGAAGCAGTTGCATGATGCCGAGCTCGCCTATGAGACCTATCAATTTGACTAGTGTGGAAGGATATCCTCACTGGAGTAGAAGCTCCATGCTGCTAACAACGAGGTGGCCCAGCTCTAATAGCAACTCGTCGATAGTTATCAATCCGACATAAGTAAAGAGTCAGAGGAGATCACCTTCCTGAAGAGGATCGTGGGTGAACTTTAAGAATTGATCGGGATGGAGAAGGCCGAAGTTCAGCAACTAAAGCTTTAGTTGATTTATGAACAGCAGGCTGCCAAGGATGCTGAGGCTAAATTAGAAGTTCTGAGAAAAAGACTGCGGACGTCAGAAGAAAACTACTGAAGGGTTGACAGGATGTTCTATGGAAACTTGATAAGAAGAAAGGAGTGCAAGGAGGAGATTGTTAGCCTAAAGAAATCCTTAGTGATGGCTAGTAGTCTAAAGTCTGAGGAACTTGATCCTTCTTAGAACTTTAATTTTTTTTCTTTTATAACCAGTCTTGCAAACCCTTGTTTTGTAATCAACTTTGATTTTAATGAGATAATATCTTCTTCCATTTTTGCTCTGTGTGGATTGGATGTTTGTCAATGGCTCTACTTTTCTCTTTTCTTCTTTTTTTTCTTTCTTTTTTTTTTGAAAACATGGTTATTGAGGATGCTTAATCAAATTTTCTCCTGTGCCCAGATGAGGTTCTCTTCCTATTCCTGACATAACCAATCTCTATTCTTGTTTGGATGAGGTCTTTCTCCTATCCTCAACAAGACCATTGGGGTGCGAAAAGAGCATTGAAGGGGTCTCTCTTCTCCTCTTATTTTAGATAATCAGAGGTCTTCATATGTGTTAGGATGAGGTTCTCCTCCTGTTCCTGACATAGTTAGTCTTTGCTCACGTTAGGGTGAGGTTCTCCTCCTATTTCTAACAGGATAGTAAGGGCATGAAAGGGCCGTTGAAGGAGCCTCTTCCCTCTTTCTATCTTAAATAATCAAAGGTCTTCATCCGTGTCAGGATGAGGTCCTCCTCCTATTCCCGACATGATTAGATTTTGCTCATGTTAGGACAAGGTTCTCCTTCTATTCTTAACAGGACAGTAGGGGCATGAAAGAGCCATTGAAGAGGCCTCTCTCCTTCTCCTATCTTAAATAACCGGAGGTCTTCTTCTTGCTCATGTTAGGATGAGATTCTCCTCTTGTTCCTAATAGATCATTTGGAGCTCAAATGGGCCATCTAAGGGGCCTCTTCCCTCCTCCTGTCTTAAACAATCGAAGGTCTTCATCTTGCTCATGTTAAGATAAGGTTCTCCTTCTATTCCTAGCAAGACGTTAGGAGCTCAAAAGGGCCATCTAAGGGGCCTCTCCCCTTCTCATATCTTAAATAACCGGAGGTCTTCATCTTGCTCAAGTTACGATAAGGTTCTCCTCTTGTTCCTAATAGGGCATTAGTTTTGTTTAACGATGAAGTTTGGAGGATAATTTTCTATCATCAAAATTTTATACCCAGAATGGAGATATCAAAATAAGAAAATTTTATTGAAATAAAATTATTGATGGTACATTCATAAGTTTTTCAAGTTTCATGGGCGGGGTAGATCGACTCCTCCAAGCTCTCTCAAGTAGTAGGTCCCGGATTGGACGACCTCCTTGATTTTATAAGGGCCTTCCTAATTCGGGACAAGTTTTTCTTGATTCTGAGGTTGTGAAATAGCTACTCGTCGAAGCACCAAGTCTTCCATTCTGAATACTTTGTCTCTGACTCTGGAGTTGTAATAGCGAGCAACTTTCTATCTATAAGTAGCCATCCAAACTCGAGCCTCTTCTCATTTTTTCGCCAATAAATCAAGATTAACCCTAAGGTCCTATGAGTTGCATTGTTCATTGAAGGCCATAACCCATGTCGATGGAAGTTTGAGCTTAACTGGAATGACCGCTTCTATTCCAAAGGCCAAGGCAAACGGAGTCTCTTCGGTCGACAGTCTTTGGCTAGTTTAATATGCTCAGAGTATATGATAAAGTTCATTTACCCAAGTCTCTTTTGCTCTTTCAAGTCTTGCTTTAATACCTTGCAACAGGATTTTTTTAGTTACCTCGACTTCGCAATTTGCTTGTGGATGAGCCACTGATGTAAAGTTGGGGGTGATGTTTAAATCTTCGTAGAACTCAACAAACTTTATCCCTACAAATTGGCATCCATTATTAGTTATAAGAGTTTGAGGTAGACCGAACCTGCAAATGATTGACTTTCAGATGAAGTCTTGTACTTTGGCTTTAGTAATTTTCGTCAGGGGTTCGGCTTCGATCCATTTTGTGAAGTAATCAATTGCCATCAGTAGAAACTTTCACTGTCCGAAGGCCATAGGGAAGGATCCGAGTATGTCCATCCCCCATTGTGCAAACAGCCATGGGGCATTCATGAGTGTTAGATCGGAGGCCGGCTGTCTTTGTATGTTTGCATTTTTTTGACATCAGTCGCACTTTTTGACATACTCAATGAAATCGTTGTACATGGTTGGCCAATAGTACCCTTGCCAAAGTAGTTTATGGGATAAGGCTTTAGCACGCAGGTGGCTTTCACATATTCCTTCATGTACTTTCCATAGTGCGAAATTGATCTTAGAAGGTTGAAGATATTTTAGAAGTGGTAGAGAATACGACCTCTTATATAGTTTGTTTTCATATAGAATGTATCAGGAAGCTTGATTTCTCAATTTTCGAGCCTTTTTCGGATCATAAGGAAGAGTTTCATCTTTGAGGTAGATGACTAAAAGGTCGATCTAGTAGGGCTCATGGTCAATCTGCAACACAGACTTCAACTCCTCCGAACTTAGGCACTTCAGAACTTCAAAGAAGACTTCTTTCAGCAGTTCATTAGGAGCGGGTGTGGCTAGTTTGGAGAGAAGGTTGGTTCTAATATTTTTTATTCTCAGGATCTACTGAATATTAAAATTGTTGAAGGCCAAGGTCAGACTCCTCACCTTTTCTAGGTATTTCATCATACTTTCCTCTCGAGCTTTATAGTTGCCACTAACTTGTCCCACAATCAATTGAAAGTTACTATAGGCTTGAAGCTGATCTACCTCCAACTCTTTAGCTATTTTTAACCATGCTATCAGAGCTTCATAGTCTATCCTATTATTTATCGTGGAAAACTCAAAGCACAGTGCATACTCTACTATAATCCCTTTCGATTTGACTAAAATCAAACCCACATCGACCCCAGAAGCATTGGATGAACCATCCATATATAGAG
Source organism: Cocos nucifera (assembly GCA_006176705.1). Lineage (NCBI taxonomy): Eukaryota > Viridiplantae > Streptophyta > Magnoliopsida > Arecales > Arecaceae > Cocos > Cocos nucifera. The sequence continues at coordinate 18,332 of QRFJ01003847.1, forward strand.
CCCAGAAGCCTTCGGGGAGGTCCACTCCTTCACTAGGAGAGTTCGGTTGCAACCAAGGAGTACCGTCCTCCTTCTGTTCAAATTTGGTTTCATCTGGAATGGTGTATTCCACTATAAAATCTACCAATATCTGGGCTTTGATAGATAGCCAAGGTAAGAAGTTGATATCAAACTCTGTAAACTCAATTGCCTATTTTGCTATTCTTCCAGAGGCGACTGTTCGATGAAGAACTATCTTGATTGGTTGATCAGTGAGGAGCATTATAGTGTACCCTTGAAAATAAGGTCGGAGTCTCCACGCTGCAATCAATAGAGCATTAGTGAGTTTTTCTAACTTGGTATACCTGATTTTGGCATCCCTTAGAACTCAGCTTATATAGTAGATTGGCCACTGTACTTTCACCTCTTTTTTAATCAAGACTGAGGCAAGGGATGCCGGAGAGACCACTAGATACAGAAATAATTCTTCTACGAATTTGAGCTTGGCTAGTAGTGGAGGCGAGCCAAGAAAACCTTTTAGCTCTTGAAATGCTTGTTGGCATTCAGGAGTCCAGCAGAAGTTCTTCGATTGCTTGAGCACTTGGAAGAAGGGCATGCATCACTTGACCAACTTCAAGATAAAGCGATTCAGAGCTGCCACCTTTCTTATTAAGCACTGAACTTTTTTTACTGATTTTGGAGCAGTCATTTCTTGAATGGCTCTGATCTTCTCAGGATTTGCTTCGATTTCAATCCTGGACATTATGAATCCCAGGAACTTTTTTGAGGTTATTTCAAAGGCACATTTGGTTGGATTCAGCTTCATCTTGTACATCTAAAGGTTACTAAAGGTCTATTCAAGATTGGCAATATGATCGATTGAAGTTCGACTCTTGATAAGCATGTCATCTACATAACCTCCATGTTGCGGCTGATCTGCTCCTTAAAGATTTTATTCACCAAGTGTTGATAGATCACACTTGCATTTTTGAGTCCAAAAGGCATAATCCTGTAACAATAAAGATCATGGTCGGTAATATAAGTAGTCTTTTTCTCATCTTTTGGTGCCATCCAGATTTTGTTATAGCCAGAAAAGGCATCCATGAAGGTGAGGAGCTCATGGTCCGAAGTTGCATCCACCAGTTGGTTGATCCTGGGCAGGGGGTAGCTATCTTTTGGGCAGGCCTTATTTAGCTTCTTGAAGTCGATACACATCCTCTACTTGCCATTCGTGCTTTTGACAAGAACCACATTGGAGATCCAGTTTGGATAATTGACCTCACAAATGAATTCAGCATTGAGGAGCTTATCAACTTCTTCTGCAATTGTCTTTTGCCTCTTCGGTGTATAGCTTCGCATCTTTTCCTTCATAGGCCAATACTTGGGGTCGACAGCCAAATGATGCTCCATAACTTTGGCCTCAATTTTTGGCATGCCTATGGGAATCCAAGCAAAGACATCTGTATTCTTTTGAAGGAAGATGACGAGCTGCTTTCTGACATCTCCTCCCAAATTGGAGCTGATCTATACTGTATGTTCTACATTCACATCATTCAAAGGAATGGTTACGAGGTCTTCCATAGGCTCGCCCCACTCCTTAGTAAGGTTGTCCCGGACATCCAATCCATCAATAGGACAAGGGTCTGATTATGCGCCTCTTTGCAAAGCAATCGAGTAGTAGTGTCTCATCAGAGCTTGATCTTCTCTGACCCCTCCAATTCCATAGTTTGTTAAGAACTTCATTTTCAGGTAGTAAGTTAATATCACTGCTTGGAGTGCGTTCAAACTAGGTCAGTCAAGGATTGCATTATAAGCAGATGAAGCTTTCACCACTAGAAAATCTACTTGTGCTCTAGATTGCCTTGGGTATCATCCTGCGGCCATAGTTAATATTATTTTTCCTTCAACTTGCATAGTATTGCTAGTGAACCTTACCAATGAAGAGTTCATTGGTCCTAATTGATTATTAGATATGGATATTTTGAGAAAAGTATCATAAAATAAGACATCGATAGAACTTTCATTATCGATAAGAATGCAGCATACATCATAATCAGCAATATTTAAAAAAACTACAATCATATTATCATGAGGAAATTAAACCCTTTGAGCATCTTCTTCAGTAAAAGTTATGGGTTCTTCAGTCCTCTACTTCTTCATAGGCTCTGCCGACCCATCCATCTCTCCCCACCGAAGTCTCCTAGAGATGATGTTAATAATACCAAGAGGAGGTCGATCTTCCTGTTGCTCCTCCCCCCTTGGTGGTTTTGGTTATGATGGCACCCTCGGCCAATCCTCTCTTCCTTGAGGATGATGTCGCAAAAATCATCCTAGTCGGCCCCATCTGATGAGCTTCTCGATCTCATCTTGAAACTGGATTCATTCTTTAGTATCATGATTGTGGTCACGATGGTAGAGACAATACTTGTTAGGATTGCACTTATCAGGATGAGTGTGCATCCTGTTTGGCCTCAGCAGCTACTCCTTGATTTCCATTAGCACTTGAGTCTTTGGAGTGTTGAGAGGTGCATAGTTGTGGAACCTTCTAGGGGGAGAATTCTGTCGTGCCCTTCTGTCAGGGCTTCTTTATCTTTGAGCTCGGGGGGGTGTTCGGGCTTGCTTTCACTCAAGAGGAGTTTGGAGCATGGTCGAGCTTCACTTGACTTTTCTTCAACTATGAGCTTGCTAGGTTTGCCTGCATGACACTCTCCTATGGCTTCAAGATCCTTGGCCTTAAAGGCCTCTTCCGTCCGAGTGTAGCCATCAGTCTGAGCTAGCATATCAGCAAAATTTCTAGGATACTTCTTCTCTAGCAAAAATAGTAGATCGTTCTTCTAAAGACCGCCCTTCAGTGCAGCCATTGCAATAGATTAGTCCAAGTTCTGGATCTCTAGAGTAGCGGCATTGAAGTAGCTGACATAAGTTCGGATGGACTCTTCTTTCTTCTGCTTGATGTTGATGAGAAAGTCTGAGTCTCACCGAAAATATTGGCTACTAACAAAATGAGCTACAAATTGATGGCTCATTTGATTAAAAAAGAAGATCGTACCCAATTTAAGAGCCAAGTACTAGTTTTCTGCTGCTTTCTTCAAGATGGATGGAAAAGCTCAACACAGAATGGCATATGGTGTGCCATGGAGTAGCATCATAGTTCGGAAGGTCTCTAGATGGTCAACCAGGTTAGTGGTCCCATCGTAGCTCTCGAATTGAGGGAGTTTGAAGTTTGACGGGATTGGTTCCTGCATGATTTACTGGGAGAAAGAGGAGTCGGTATAGATGTCATTTCCATGAGTGGGGAGAGAATGGTAGAGTTTCTCGATCCATCGGTTTATCTCTTATAGTTTTTGGTCTAGGAGATCCTCCTGATCACATATCTCCAAGGTCTTTTGGTAGAATGTTGGCAGAGATTCGCTGGGAGTAGAATCATGATCAGAGTAGGGGCTCTCTATTCTCTTCTTCCCCCTTCCGAAAGTTACAGGATGACTTATCCAGGTGGGCTTTCCTTGCATTGAATCTCAAAATTTTGATGAAGCTTGTTCCGACTGAACTGATGCTAGGGGTTGCTACCATTGCATGGCCTACACCACTTCGATGAGGCCTCTAATCTGTTGGATCAGTAGGTTAAACTGCTCCGCATCCATCATTATAGTCGGTGGAGCCTGGGATGCTGGAGATGAGACTCGAGTGGGCAGATCTGGATAAGATCTGGCCTTAGAAGCAATTGACCATCGAGTTGATGCCTTCTTGGGAGGTATCTTGGCTAAGCTTGGTTAGGGAAGAAGAGTCTTTGAGGAAGAAGAATCTCTATTGAGCGCTCCTTTCAGAACAAGGGACGCTGACCCTTTCTCTAGTGTCAATTCTATTAGTATAGAAAACTATAAATGTCGGAGATGGCTGAAGTTGAAGAGGATGAGGTGGTCACTGGCACCTACAAAATAAGTCCCGGATCGGAGGTGGGGTGGCTCCAACAGAACCCTCCAATGGTCAAGTTAGTTTTTTTTCCACAAAAATGGAGCACTAAGATGAATTTAGAGTAGAGTTTAGAGCTTCCAATGAAAACATATATGGAGGGTCCTTTTTTATAGGTGGAGTTTGTAATAAATCGATGGTGATAGCCGTAACTATCCGATAGTGGGCCATTTGGGACCACATGATATTTGTTATGGAAGATAGTGTCTATTATCTTAACATGCCAGTCTGTTGAGATTTAATAACTGAGGACCGAATAGAATAGCTATAGGTAATGAAGAGCTTCACATTTTTGTGATACAGGAGAGGTTTGAACATTCCTAAGGCTGTTAGTACGTTGACTGATATCCATTAGGCTGGGAGTTGAGCTTGGATATACACCAAGGTCCTTCTAGCGATTCGATGGAGTCCGACTGGTAGAAGCTCGTCTAGAATGAGCTAACTTGGTGACTGGAAGAAGTTTCTGTAGGGAGGTGCCTGCTGGCGACTGAAAGAAATTCGACTGAAAGTTTCAAGGCGATTTGCAAAGATCTACCATCCTCAGTAAAGCATGGAAGTTCATCTAGAGGGAAACTCTGCTAGCCTATGGTTCCTATAGTGAAACCCAATCTACAAGGATGAAGCTTGGCCTAAAGGAGTTCTGATTGGAAAGGAGCTCGATCGGCCCTGAGATTGGCTAGGTCGAGCTATTTAGGGATCAAACATTTAGCTATCTACATGGGCAACCTCCTTCATTGTTCAAACCCATCCGAAAGATACTCGATTGGAACCAGCTATCAATATCGAAGGAATTCGGCTACTCTTGCATCCTGTCACCAAGTTTATCTGGGCGGGGGCTGCGGTGACCCATGGGCCTTGGATTTTACTTATATGATTGAGAAGATCAGCTTTCATTGGTCAAAGACCAACCATAATGAGATTACTCTAGGATCCAACACCAAGCTAGACTTCCATACGAGCAGATTTAACTCCAACAGATTCAAATCGAATCTGAATTAAAAATTATTTTTTTATAATTAATTTAAATCATATTAAATTTAATTAGACTTGACTTAATTTGAATATAATTAGATTTTACAATCTAATTAGGACTGGGATTCAAAGTCCAATTGAATTAGATTAGATAGAATTTCAAATTGAATTCAAATTGAGTTTCAATTGCATTTAGTTCGAACCTAAATTGAAAACTATTTTCTTCTAATTAATTATAAATATATTTAATTTAATTAGACTTAACTTAATATTAAAGTAATTAAATTTTATTATTCATGTAGGACCTGAATTTTAAAGTCTAATTGAATGAGGATTGATAGGTAATCTAATTAAATTTGAATCAAATTCAAATTGAATCTAAATTAAAAATTATTTTTTTAATTGATTTAAATCAATTTTAATTTAATTAATCTTGACTTAATTTAAGATCAATTAAATTTTATAATTCATGTACGATTTGGATTTAAAGTCTAATTGAATTATATTTGACAGAATTTTGAATTAGATTCAAATCGAGTTTAAATTAAATTCAAATTATATCTAAATTAAAAATTATTTTTTAATTATTTAAATAATCTTAAATTTAATTAGGCTTGACTTAAATTCAAAGTAATTAGATTTTACTGCCCAGGTAGGACTTGAATTAAAAGTTTAATTAAATTAGAATTGATAGAATTTTAAATTAGATTTGAATTAAACCCAAATTAAATACTAATTTCTTTTAATTAATTTAAATTAAATCTAATTTAATAAATCTTGATTTAATTTAAGCTTAATTTGATTTTATAATCTAAGTAGGACTTAGATTTAAAGTTTAATTAAATTTAATTTTGCAGAATTTTGAATTAGATTCAAATTGGGTTTGAACTAGGGTTGGACCAGTTGTGGATTATTAGCGATGGCAAAATATACCATTGCTAATTTCATCACCAATAACTTTTAAATAATTATTTTAAAAAAAATTATTTATAATGATAGATTTTCATCACTAATATTCAAGAATGCCATCACTAATTTTTATTTTATATTTAAATATTATAAAAAAATAAAAAAATTAAATAATTTTAGCGGTACATGCCATCGCTAATAATAATAATGCCATCACTAATAGTTTGATATTAGCGATGGTGATATTTTTGTCTCTAATAATCTAAATTTATCATCATTAATATTTTTTATTTAAATATTTTAAAATATTTTTTTAATATTTTTAGAGATGAATTTTGTCATTGCTAATAATTTATTTGCAGTTGCTAGTATTATTAGCGATGGCTTCATTTTTTGGTCGGTGTTGTGGTGGCAAAAAGCTTTATTAGCAACGGGGTTTGTTGCCATTGCTAATACCATCACTAAAATCTAATTTTCTTGTAGTGAGAACTACTATAATAAGATAGCAGCAGCATTCCTAGGCTTTAGAGGTCTCATCAGTTAATTGGAAGAATTGCTATGGAGGATGTGACAGTCTTCCATGTTCCATAAAACATCATCTTAGAAATTGTTAGAAAATAGATAGAGAGCAAGAGGCTACTGTAATAGGATAGCAACAACCTTCCTAGTCTTTAGAGGTCTCATCAGTCACTTGGGAGGGTTGCTACTCAGGATGCAGTGACCTTACACATCTTGTCTCACATGATTTGAGAAATGGAGAAAGAAGCATGGACAAGGACAACAAATAAAGAGAGTAAGGGCCTATTGTAGAAAGATTTCATCAACCTTCCTCATTGGTTGTTGGAACAGAGAGAGTAAGAGGTTGTTGCAATAGGATGGCGACAATCTTCCTCACATATAATGGGGACAAGGTGTAAGAAAAAAGAAAAATTCAGGTTAGTGAGTCATGGTTAATGGGTTTCTAGGTTAGAGTTAAAGGGTTTGGTACTGTAACAAAAAAAAAAATATAGTGACAAAATTTTACTAACACTTAGAAAGAAGTATTACTATGAATACTCTACAATGATGATTTTAAAAAATATCATAAAAGATATATAATATTATAGTACTTTGTTAAGAGTATTACTAAAAGTTATTATATAGCAATGATATCTAATAACTACAATAAGAAATTATATTCTATCGTAACAGTTTTTAAAATTATCATAAAAAATCTATAATATTGTGATGGTTATTTATAGATATTATTAAAATTTATAATATTATGATAATATCATATAAGAATAATATTTTATGATTAAATAAAATCTATTTAATAATATTTATAATTCTATTATAGAATCTTAATTATTTATCAATAAAATAAATTTTATCATTTATATATCAATATATAACTAATAGTTTTTATTATTAATTATTTATAAATTATATTTTATGACAAATTAGTATCATTGCACACTAATTTAGATTTTTTGTGATGATAATATTTAATCACTAAATATATATTTAAATTTTTTAGAAAAAAATATTACATATATTTAATAAATTTTAAAATTAATATTATTTTAACTATGTAAATTAAAATAATTTAATAATTAAATAAAAATAAATCTTGATATGAAAGCCACTATTAATATTGAATGCATAGTATCATAATCAGGTAACAATTGATCTATGACGTAATTACTAAAAAGTCTTCATAAAAATAGATTTAACAAAAAATTTGGACATGATTCAATCTAATTTATATTAAATTATTTATATATAAAATTTAGAGATTATTTATATAAAATATATAATATAAAATTTTAAAATTTTATATGTTCAATACCATTATTTTTTACCTATAATATAAATAAGCAGAATCATGAATTATATACTTTTAAGAAATTAAAAAATATTTATGATTATAAAAATAAGTTAAAATTATTTATATTTGGAGAATATTTTAAATAAAAAAGGTTTTCAAAATATTATAAATACTAAAATAAAGTAATTTATTTTTGATTTTTTTAAAATAAGAGGATTGACTTTTTATTAAAATAATTAATTATTATAATTAAAATTTTATAATATATTTAAAATAAGTATACATTATAATATGAATAAGTTTGGAATAAGTATAATAAACCATAACTCTATATTAGAAGTTAGTATTATAGGATAACCATCTATTACCACATTCGAATATGATTTCAATAGAATAAGTGGATAATATTTAATATTAATTATATATAATATTATTTTAAAAAATATATAATTTTGATTGCATTTATAATGATAGTTATTATCGGTATAAAAAGTTATACTAATGGTTACAAACCATCGCTACAGGATGACTTAAAATCATGAATATGGACTTGGTTATACCAATGCTTATCAAAACTGTGGCAATAGTTTTAGTGATATCATCTATTGTCGTAGTTTATTAACCATTGGTATAGGTTTTACCAACAATTTGCTATATTTTTTTATCATAATTTTGACAACTACTATAGACCTTTTTTATTGTAGTGTTAGTAGTTTAATGGGTTAGGGTTAGTAGGTTGGCTAGTAAAGGATAAGATGTTAATGAGTTAGGGTTAATAAGTTTGGATTAACGGGTTAACAGGTTAAAGGATTAGATTTTTTTGTATTAATGGGTAGCTTAGTATTAGAGTTGCAAAGTCATTGGATAAGGAGAGGAGGATGACATCGCCAGAGTTGGAGTGGCCAAGGTGGGGTAAAGGCTAGAGCCCTAAAAGGGCCAGGTACCTATATATCCAAATCAGGAGGGTTAGAGTATGAAAATATCAGAGAAGATGTAGGTGAACCAAGCTGGAAGGGGGTAGACAAAAAAGGATTAAGATTGGGATTATGGAATGGTGAGAAAAGAAGAGGAGGAAGAGTCACTGGAGGAGTGGTCGAGGGTTGGCAAGGCTAAAGCCATGTAAAGGCATGACACCATTTTGGATAAGAGGGGTTGGATAGGAAAATGACTAAGAAAGGATGGGGAGATCGAGTTGAAAGGGTAGGAAGATGAACCATCATCGGATTGGAGAGATCATGAAGAAAAGAGAGAAGCGAGATCTAGGAACTTAACTAGGTATTGTATCATCTGATGGAGCATAATGGCTCACTATATTTAGGAGAACCATGGCGGTGGAGTATGCCAGATCAGAAGAAAATGGAATGAGAAGGCAAAATAACTCTTGGTCTTTTGTTGAAAGGAAGGGGACCCAAACTTGGTTGGCATCAGTCTTTAAAGAAGAGAATTGAAGAGGAGGGGTAGGGGGTGTGCAGCTGTTAGGGTTTTCTTTTCGATTGGAAGAGAGTTGGAGAAGGGGGATAAGGGTTGTAGGTTTATATATATATAGAAATAGAGATAGATTGGGCTCCGGTTGATCGGAGTCCAGTGCATATCGGATCGAATCCTCCATTGCTGGATCGGCATGCATCTCCAAAAAGTCCTTAATAGCAAATGGAGGGCTTCTGAGGTCGTTAGCTAACCTGGCATGGTTTAATAATAGAATTTAAATGGCTTGATGTCATCGCCTTCTTCCCATTGTTTCTTCGGAAGGCTATGATGATGCTTTAATGGGGATGGGATTGGAGGGAGAGAACTTCTCATTTGAAATGAAACTCATTTCTCCCAGCAAAATCTCATTCTTTCATGCTCTCTCTCTCCCTCTATTTTTGATCGGAAGGAAACTCTTCCTTCCCTCCCCTGTCACCTACAAAATCTCATTCTCTCTCTCTCTCCCTCTATTTCGAGCTCTCTCTCTCTCCATTATAGTCTCTCTCCGATGCAACCATGTCTTGGTTTTCTCCATTGCAAGCATATCATCGATGATCTCATACGTCGTCGACTCTTTCTCTTCGCCAGTGCGACGTTAGTTTTGCGACTCTATCCGATGAGAGTCCCTGGTCCACATTACTTCTCTTCCTCCCTCTATTTCTTTCTCTATATCCTTTTACTATTATATTAAAAAAATTGTGATATGAAAAAATAAAGACTATAATTACTACAACCCACACGATTATATTTTTGTTGGATAACAATTATTATGAAAATATTTAACACATAAAATTGATATTTAACACATAAAATTAAGCTATGCATTTGAATGCTACTTATAATAATTATATTTTATTACCAGTAATCGAATTACACATAGCATGGATGTGGAAAGTATGTGCAATGACAACATGACAGCTATCTTTAGCATACCAACTACTAGCACACCAACTATGTTTGTAAGTGGAGAAAGCAATGTGCATTTTATGTTTCACTTGATGACAATAATGATCATATAGAAAGAGTTTCTGAGGGAGAGGATTATATTGACCAGAGTCCAAAAAATGCTGAAGGTTTAGTATTGCATGAAGGCATGATCTTTGATACTCAAGAAGAAGTAATAGAAGCCTATAATCAATATGCGAAGAAGAAAGATTTTGGTATTCAGAAAGGATCATGTTATCGATCCTCCAAAACTAAGGAGATCAGCAGAGAAGAGTTTATATGTTGTAAAAAAGGATTATATAAGCCTAAGATCAATATCGTAGTTGGGCAAGATCATGCAACAGCTATAACGCCATGTAAGGAAGGATAAAGCATTTGTACTGGATGTAAAGCAAAAATGCACATTAGAATGATTGAAGTAGGTAAGTGGGAGATTACAATGCTTCATAATATTCATAATCATGAGCTCATTCATTGTCCATCAAAAACTCGCTTTTTTCGATCACATAGAAAGATCAGCTCAGAAGACAGAGTTTGTAGGAACTTTACATGATCAGAATATTTCAACTCAACAAATCATGGGTGCCATTTTACAATTACATGGAGGTATATGAAATGTAAGTTTTGCTAGAAAAGATTAGAGTAACCTTAGAAGTAACCTCCGAAAATAATTATTCAATATTGATCTGCAAATAATAGTTAATCATTTTTGAACTAGACAAGTTGTGAATCCAGCTTTCTTTTATGTCATCCAATTAGATGCCAAGAATAGTGCCTAGAATATTTTTTGGATTGATGGAAGGCCAAGATTATCTTACTAATATTTTGGTGATGTGGTGACATTCGATAGTACATACATGATAAACAAATATAGCATGCCTTTTGCACCATTTGTTGGCTTCAACCATCATATGCAATCAATTTTATTTAGTTGTGCATTAGTCCGAGATGAGTGCATTGAATCATTTATTTGGATCTTCCAGTCCTTTTTGGAGGCACATTATGGCAAGCACCCGAGGTGCATATTAACTGATCAAGATCCAGCAATGAAAAGGATAATTGAGCATGCTTTTCCTAATACTATCCATCGATTTTGTAAGTGGCATGTACTAAAGAATATCAGAGAATGTCTATCCATTCTTTTTAATACAAAAGATGGACTAAAGGAAGATCTTTATCATTGCATCAATACTTCTATCTCTCCAGGATAATTTAAGCATCGTTGGGATGCATTTATCAAGAAGTTCTTCTTAGAGTCCAATGCCTACCTTAATCATCTATTCAATATACGAGATCAATGGGTGCTTGCATATTTTAGATATATTCTTTGCTTCTATGTCTACAACATAGTGCAGTGAAAGTATACACTCATTGTTTAAGGATTATATGGATAATCACATAAATGCTTTCAGATTTGTTACTCAGTTTGAGACAGTCTTAGAGAGTAGATATGATCGAGAGGATGAAGAGGACTTTTGGACGTACCATGTTTAACCAAGCTTATGGTCAAAATATCCAATCGAGAAACATGCTCTTAAAGTGTATACAAGAATTATTTTTAAGCTTTTTAGGAAGCAACTCAAAATGACAACCATGTATGATATGGAGGAGGTGGAGAAGTATAAATTATATGGCACAACTGAGATTGAGTTCTATAATAGAAATGCACAATAGAGAATAGCAAATTATGTAACATGTATTATGTCTGAGGATAAATTTTCATGCTCTTATCTAATATTTGAATTCAGTAGCATTCTATGTGCTCATGTATTATAGGTTCTTATTACTTTAAGAATTCATCATATTCCTGTACATTACATATTAAAATATTGGACAAAATCTGCCAAAGAAGAAGATGCTGATATGGCACATGGTGTATATGAAGTTCAGGATACGATGTTAAGAACTATAAGATTTAATGGGTTGTGTAAAAAACTTTTAAAATTAGCATATGATAGTTGTGTACTTCGAGAAACATATGATCTTATCATAAATAATGTGGAGCTTATTATTGAAAAGTTTATTCACTGAAGAAAAACCTATGGGCATAATAAAGTATAATAGATGAGAGGGCAGTTATGACACGATATAGTCAAGTAGAAAAGGATAATTCTACAACACTTAAAAATCCTCCAGTTTCTAATTGTAACGGTCACAAAAAGCTCAACAGGCTCAAGCACCCAATGAAGGTTGCAGTGAAGAAGCTGCGGACATGCAAGAAATATCATCAAAAGGGTCATAATATTTGAACATGCAAGACAAACATTAGTAAAAATATAATTATGTTTATTTTATTTTTTTTAAAAATTTTTTATGATTTACTGATGGTCATACTTTGTGCAGGTATATGAAGTCTACATCAGCAGTAGTTCATCCGAGGATGAAAAACTCGCCCATCGTATAGGCTTACTAATGTTTTAGAATCCATTGTTAATTTTTTGGATGTATTATGATGTCTTTTGTGTTTCGTGTTTTGTGTTGGATAGATGCTATATAATTTATACATGTACGGTTGTACATATTTTTAAATGAATGTATGACTCTGTAGATGAATATTTTTAAATGAATATAATATTTGTATTCTATCAAACCATATGGATATACAAGTTTGTTCTATATGATAGTTTGTTCTCTATAATTGTTGTAATGGATATAATGATATTTGAATTTATTATAAATTTATTTATAGATTTTTTTTATAAAAATATATATTATGGCAGCATAAATATAAACTCAGAATAATAAATACAAATAGCTCATAAACACAAACTACCCAGGTTGCTCCATATGGTAGGATAAACACACAAATGATTCCAAAATATACAAATTTGATAAAATAAATAAAAACTCCAAATAATAAATACAAATGATGGTTCTATATCCTGAATCCTTCGTAATAAATACTATGTCCTACAAGATAAAGTATTGGGTAAACATAAACTTAAAATAATAAATAATCTAAAATAAACATAAATTGAAAACACAATTGGCAGTTATTAAAATGCCTTGAAAATATTCAGAATAAACACAAACTCATATAATAAACACTCCAAATAATAAACAAAAATAAACACAAACTCATGAAAGAAATAGGAAGCAATTCCTAGAATAGATATTATCAACACTTGTCTACAAACTCAAAGAAACACTGGAAAGATGGTTGGATTTTGGGCATGGCTTAGAAGGATTGAAGGCAAGGGTAGGTGATGAGACCACGGTAACAACTAGTGGGGAGTACTTCCTCTCTTGAAATAGTGGCACAAGTAGCAGAGCCTCTAAGCAGCTGGGGGTTTTTATCCAGGGTTTTTATGTGAAGGTACAGGAGTACTTTTATCCGAGGTTTTTATGTGAAGGTGTAGGTGATGCATGCTAATTTATAGCTATGGCAAGTGCACCAGTCGATCAAGTAATAAAGTGAATGAGTAGAGTATCATTCCTAGAGGATTGGAAAATAAGTACTGAAAAGCTCTTTCCTATGCTTTATTTAGAAGATCGATTTATGAGAATAAAAAATTAAAGAACAAAATAAAAAATAATTAAATTTTTTTTTAAGAAAATAGAAAGAGTGTAAATTATTAGGGTTTTAAACTTAAGAATAATGGATTACTAAGGCAATCGGTTCACCAACTCAATCAATACAATATTCAGATTTTTAGATTAATTTTATTTCATGTGATGGTGGAGTCTCCTAATTTATTTACTATCCTTTGGTCCAGGCATAGCAAAACTATTATTATTTATTAATTACCCTTTGATCCAGGTGTAATTTAAATAAATATTAATGCATTAAATTTTGTGAAACCCTCTAATTAAAATATGCTGCGTCCAAAGCGCACTAAAATTCCCACATGCATATGAATTCTAATTTGATTCATAATACAAGGTATATAATCAAGAAGCAATAACATAGATGTACTTGGTCCGTAACATCTATGTTCATCAGATCAATTAGAAGATGGCCAGTAATCTAAAAGCATTAAGATCAGATTTATATACTCCTAATAAATAAAATTTAAAAATAATCACACTGAATATTGCATCAAAAGAGTGGCTACACCTTAGCCTTAGTAAAAATAATTTAGTTCATGATAACAAGTTCAAAAACAGCAAATAAAATAAAAAGCATAGAGAAATTAGACTGTTTGATTGCTGAAATTAATTCTTTGTTAGTCTTGATGTGGAGAACTTGGTGAAGAAGAAGATGCTCCTTGATCGATGTCTTAATTGTCGAAAAAAAATCAAAAATTTTTTTTTATTTCTCACAAATCACTCTTCTCTTTCTACCTCTTTCCTCTCTTTTTCTTTTTTTCTCTTTTTCTCTGACTTCTTCTCTCTCTTTCTCTATCTCTCTCTGTCTCTCTCTCCCTGATTCTTTTTCACGACAACAGTAGGTTTTTATAGATAAAGAATTTGATTTCTTCCCAAAATCCATAAAAAATTAGGTTTAAGACTTTCAAAACAACTCAAATTAAGATCTGGATAATTCTGCCCGTTAGATGTTGATCAAATGGTCCAAAAATCACTCAAAAACCCCTTAAAATAATCCAGATCAAGTCGGATTTCATGCCAGCCATTGGATCAATCGTTAGATTGAATCTGGGCCATCCGATCGCGTAGAAAGAAGCCTTCTGATCTTTAGTTTACCATCGGAATGAATCTCAACCGTTGGATCTCGCTCAAGAGCTATGGATGCCGTCCATCAGCGCCTTCGTTTCGACCGTCCGATCAAGTTTCAGTGAATGCCGCCCATTGGATCAGGTAAAATTTCCAAATTACCCTTTATAGACCATGCGCGAACCCGGTGTTGCGTAGACCACCGCGTTCTTCAGCCAATCAGAGCGTGCTTTATGCTGTGAAATTTCTGAATTGCCCTTTAGATGGTCCACTATGCACCACAAAAAATGCTGACATCATCTTGACGTCAGTGTTACGTCGGCGGGTCGGTTTGCTATTGCGATCGAACCGGACCGAACTACTGAACCAATTTTCTGAACCGAACCAATTTTTTTTTTTTTTTTGAAATTCAATTTTGGGCTCGTTTGAAGTCCATTTTGCCTAAAATTTATTTCATCTGAAGCAGAAAAATAAGATCTTCACATTGGTAGCCTTCTTTCCTACATAAGATTAATAAAAGTATCAATTTCTAAAGAAATAGATTAATTTATTTTATAATTTAATACTTTTATTAGTATATTTTTACCACTTATCACACCCTCCAACTTAGTCATTGCTAGTCCTTTAGCAATATTTTATTTAATACCATGTTTTAATAAAATTATCCATCACAAAGATAAAATCTAGGACTAAAGGTCAAAAGGTTTAGAAAATACTGCTAACTAAGCATTGAGCTTCAGAAGTAAATTTTTCAGTCAATACAATTAAAAACTTTCTTAAAGTACATCAAAGATCTATAGCACTTGTGTTCGTGATGACTAACTTTAGCATTTCAGTATTAAATTAAAAGAACAAAAGTATCTTCTCTTATCACCTATTTTGGTCAATTTTCTATACATTCTCAATTTTATACTCATGAATTAAGGTAGCTTTCACACTGCCTTCCCCCCCACCCCTTTTTTTTTTTTGCTGAGCATCCTGGCCTTTCCTTCACCATTTTACATGAATTTTCATACTTGACCTAGGTGCAGAGACTCAGTTACTAGGCTTTGGGCAATCCACATATACTCTATCTTTTGCACTTTATTTATAGGCAGGTAGCTCTTTTCTTAAATTCATTTTTTTTTGATTAGAATGCATATTAATTACCAATTTTTAGTGATAATTGAATCCTCAGTTGGCCTTATAATCAATACCTACTTTGCCTTGTTAGTGTGCATGTGCAATTAGAAGTGCTAATAATCTTTTAATGACCTAAGTAGGCTGCTAAAAGTTGACCAACTAATCTACTTCTTTAACTCATTATATTCATTAGCAAATAATTCTATCTTTTATCACTTATCCAGTTTATCTTGCTCAAGATTTTTTTCTTGACACATGAATTTTTTTTTTTTTAACTTATTCTACATTGTCTTAAAGGAGAAAGAGAAATAAAGTGTGCAATAAAAGATAGGAAGGAATACACTTGATTTGGTTTAGTCTGGTCCTTTGGAGCTTTGAAATTTTGCTTGAGCTCTCATTGATTTTTTTGCAAAATTGAAAATACACACCAAAGCAGTAAAAGAGTAACCATAAATTACTAAAAAATAAAAGAAAAAAAAATGATCAAAACTAAAAAGAAAAGAAACAACCTATCTAGTAGTTCTGATTTATAGTCTTCAGCTTGACTTTCTTTGAATTCTAAAGTGGATCAATCTGGTGCCACTTCAATTGGAATACTTTCATGTTTGATTGCGTCCTCTTTTAATTTGACATTGCTCACTTTTATAGTCTCAAACCTATTTTCTACAGAATTCTCATATAATGGATTGTCAATAATATCAATTAGAAAATAAGTTTGATTATCATCAGTTTGTTTAGTATCTTTGAAAACATTAAAAGTAACTTGTTCGTCTTGGACTCTAAGAATTAATTTTTCTTGTTGAACATCTATTAAAGCTCCTCCAGTAGCTAAAAAGGGTCTCCCTAAAATAAGGGGTACATCATAATCTTCTTTCATATCAAGAACAATAAAATCAACAGGAAAAATAAACTTGTTTACCTTTACCAAGACATCCTCCACTATACCTCTTGGATATTTAATGGATCTGTCGGCTAATTGAAGAGTAATAGTGGTAGGCTTTGGTTCTCCTAGACCCAGCTTTTTGAAAATAGAAAAAGGCATGAGATTAATGCTTGCTCCTAAATCACATAAAACTTTATCAAAACTACAATCACCAATAATGCAGGGGATAGTAAA
The DNA here is from genome assembly GCA_006176705.1 of Cocos nucifera. NCBI lineage: Eukaryota > Viridiplantae > Streptophyta > Magnoliopsida > Arecales > Arecaceae > Cocos > Cocos nucifera. The sequence continues at coordinate 35,236 of QRFJ01003847.1, forward strand.
ACTCCCTGGATCTTTTAACTTCTGTGGTAATTTATTTTGAAGTATTGCTGAGCATTCTTCATTCAAATTTATTCTCTCATGCTCCTTCAGCTTTTTCTTATTTGTTAAGATTTCTTTGAGAAACTTGGCATACTTGGGCATTTGAGTAATAGCATCTACAAAAGAAATATTAATATGTAAATTCTTTAGAATTTTAAAAAAGTTAGAAAATTTCTTATCTAGATGCTGTATTTGTCTCTCTAGGAATGGTAGTGGCGACACGTAGGGCTTCACATTTGGATCAGCAAACCGTATACCTGGAGACCATCCATCTGTTGGTTGTTTTGGTGACTGACAAATTTTAGTTGATGGTTCTTTATTTGTAGCTGGTTCTTCAGTCTCATTCTTTTAATGTGGCTCCTCCAGCTTTGTACCATTTCTTAGGATGATAGCATTGACTTGCTCCCTTGGATTTGTCTTCGTATTGCTTGGCAAGGATCCTTGAGGTCTCTCGGAGATTATCTTAGCCATTTGACCTATTTGCAGCTCTAAGTTTTGAATTGCTGCTGTTTGGTCCTGTCTAAGTTTGGCTTTCAAATTTTTTATAGTTGTTTCTTGGTTTTGCATAAATTTGACCATCAGCTCTTCCATGTTGGACTTCTTTTCAGGTACTTGGAATCCGGGGGGTGGTTGTTGTGCTGCATTTTGATTGCTCTATGAGAAATTTGGATGCTGCCTCCACCCTTGATTGTATGTGTTGGAGTATGGATTGTTTTGTTGTGGCCTAAAAACATTACCAATATAATTAGCTGTATCAATTATTTTAGCAAAAGGATTATCTGTCTGGCAATTGCTTGTATCATGTCCTCCTCCACACAGGTCACAAGTAATGCTTTGAATATGTATAGCTGTTCCCTTTAAGTTGTTGACTTCGGCTCTAAGGGCTGCAATTTCAGCTAGTAAGGTTGGCACGCAATCTACTCCCTGCACAGTTGCTAGTCTTTTTGGCATCATACGTTCTGTCTGCCATTGATAGCTATTTGATGCCATCTCATCGATCAGATCGAAAACTTCTTCCTTCATTTTTTGATTAATGGTTCCTCCTGCTGCTGCATCAATCATAGAACGATTAGTAGGAGATAAACCATTATAGAAAGTTTATACCTGAAGCCATACGGATAGTGATGATGTGGACATCTCCTCAGTAATTCTTTGAAATGCTCCCAAGCCTCATATAGTGTCTCCATGTCCATCTGCATAAAAGAAGTGATATCGTTGCGCATCTTAGTAGTCTTGGAAGGTGAAAAGTACTTGGCTAAGAATTTTTGGGCTAGGACATCCCAAGTTGTGATAGAACCTGCAGGAAGAGAATGAAGCCAACTCTTAGCTTTATCCTATAAAGAGATAGGAAATAACCTTAATCTAATAGCATCATCCGACACTCCATTAATTTTAAAAGTATCGCAAAGTTCAAGAAAATTAGAAATATGGGCATTCGGATCATCATGCACGTGTCCACTGAATTGGACAGTTGATTGAATCATTTGGATCATCGTCGATTTTATTTCGAAGTTGTTTGCTCGTACAGACGGTCTCCTGATGCTCAAAGCTGCATCAGCTATAGATGGTGTGATATAATCATTTAATGAACGATGTACTGGTCGAATAGCTTCATGCTGTCCTTCAGTCGCCATATCCAATCCTAGATTGATGTCGTTAGGATCTTCAACTGCCATATTTCTTTTTTGTTGTAGTCTTCTAATGGTCCTTTCAATTTTTGGATCTAAAGATAGTAAGTTACTATGTCTAGTATGTGTCATGCACTAAATTTTTTTTTAAAATAATAAAAATTAAAAATAAATTTTTAAAGTAAAGCTAGGATCAAAATTTTAATATTATTTTAGACACAATCCCTGGCAACGGTGCCAAAAACTTGATGCGTGCTAATTTATAGCTATGGCAAGTGCACCAGTCGATCAAGTAATAAAGTGAATGAGTAGAGTATCGTCCCTAGAGGATTGGAAAATAAGTACTGAAAAGCTCTTTCCTATGCTTTATTTAGAAGATCGATTTATGAGAATAAGAAATTAAAGAACAAAATAAAAAATAATAATTAATTTTTTTTTAAGAAAATAGAGAGAGTGTAAATTATTAGGATTTTAAACTCAAGAGTAATGGATTACTAAGGCAATCGGTTCACCAACTCAGTCAATACAATATTCAGATTTTTAGATTAATTTTATTTCATGTGACGGTGGAGTCTCCTAATTTATTCACTACCCTTTGATCCAGGCATAGCAAAATTATTATTATTTATTAATTATCCTTTGGTCCAGGTGTAATTTAAATAAATATTAATGTATTAAGTTTTGTGAAATCCTCTAATTAAAATATGCTGCATCCAAAGCACACTAAAATTCTCCCATGCATATGAATTCTAATTTGATTCATAATACAAGGTATATAATCAAGAAGCAATAACAAAGATGTACTTGGTCCGTAACATCTATGTTCATCAGATCAATTAGAAGATGGCCAGTAATCTAAAAGCATTAAGATCAGATTTATATACTCCTCATGAATAAAATTTAAAAATAATCACACTGAATATTGCATCAAAAGAGTGGCTACACCTTAGCCTTAGTAAAAAAAATTTAGTTTATGATAACAAGTTCAAAAATAGCAAATAAAATAAAAAGCATAGAAAAATTAGACTGTTTGATTGCTGAAATTGATTCTCTGTTGCTCTTGATGTGGAGAACTTGGTGAAGAAGAAGATGCTCCTTGATCGATGTCTTGATTATCGAAAAAAAATCAAAAACCTTTTTTTATTTTTCACAAATCACTCTTCTCTTTCTACCTCTTTCCTCTCTTTTTCTTTTTTTCTCTTTTTCTTTGACTTCTTCTCTCTCTTTCTCTGTCTCTCTCTCCCTGATTCTTTTTCACGACAACAATAGGTTTCTATAGATAAAGAATTTGATTTCCCCCCAAAATCCATAAAAAATTAGGTTTAAGACTCCCAAAATAACTCAAATTAAGATCTAAATAATTCTGCCCATTAGATGTTTATCAAATGGTCCAAAAACTACTCAAAAATCTTTTAAAATAATCCAGATCAAGTCGGATTTCTTGCAAGCCATTGGATTAACCGTTAGATTGAATCTGGGCCATCCGATCACGTAGAAAGAAGCCTTCTGATCTTTAGTTTACCATCGGGATGAATCTCAGCCGTTGGATCTTGATCGAGAGCTGCGGATGCCGTCCATCAGCGCCTTCATTTTGGCCGTCCGATCAAGTTTCAGTGAATGCCGTCTGTTGGATCAGATAAAATTCCCAAATTACCCTCCATAGACCATGCGCGAGCTCGGTGCTGCATAGACTGCCACATTCTTTAGCCAATCAGAGTGCGCTTCATGCGCGAGTTCGATGTTGCATAGACCACCGCGTTCTTCAGCCAATCAAAGCGCGCTTTATGCTGTGAAATTCCTGAATTGCCCTTCAGATGGTCCATCGTGCACCTCAAAAAATGCTGACATCATCTTGACGTCAGCGTTACGTCGATGGGTCAGTTTGCTGTTGCGATCAAACCGGGCCGAACCGTTGAACCGATTTTCTTAATCGGTTTGAACCGAACCAGTTTTTTTTTTTTAAATTCAATTCTGGGCTCGTTTGAAGTCCGTTTAGCCTAAAATTTATTTCATCTGAACCAGAAAAATAAGATCTTCACATTGGTGGCCTTTTTTCCTATATAAGATTAATAAAAATATTAATTTTTAAAGAAATAGATTAATTTATTTTATAATTTAATAATTTTATTAGTATATTTTTATCACTTATTAGCAGGAGTACTACTTCCTCTTGAAATAGGGGAAGTTAGCAGAGCCTCCAACTGGTCCATGGTTTTTATCCCGATGTAAAGGCACCTTCGTGAAGCTGCATCCCTCCAAATTGTGAATCCAAAGATGGGCTGCTTACACCCCCCCCTCCTCGAAGTGCACCACCCTCCTCCCTCCGAATTATGAATCCAAAAATGGGCTCCTTGAAGTGCACCACCCTCCTCCTTGAAGTGCACCACCTAAAGGCGCCTTCACTAAGGATGAAGTTGCCTTCATCCTCCATCAAGGCACCTTTAGGGTTGGTTCAATGCGATTCTGGCATGGTATGCCATGCTACAGGAACCAGGACTCACCAAGCTATAGGAACCAGCGGACCTAGGATCTGCCATGCAGACCCATGCTATGGAATAGGACCTGCTACACTGACCCCCTACTTGAAGTCGCCTCCACAAAGAGGAAGGCGCCTTCATTCTTGGTGAAGGCACCTTCAGCTTCATGAAGCCGCCTTCAGGTTAACCTAGGTTATATACGGAAGCCACGCGATGCTGCATGTGATTCTACAGAACTGTTGCACATTGAACTATGAAAAAGTTGAACCAGGTTAATGCATTGTAGAAGTCGCCCTGGACCGGCATCCTTAAAGGAACCTTTTTCTTTTGTGAAAGTGCCTACATGAAGGATGAAGGTGCCTTCAGCTTCATGAAGGCACCTTCAGGAAGGTGGTTTAGTTTCAAGAAGGTAGTTTAGGTTCAAGACGGTTCATGGACGGTTTATGGTGGGTTACTGACCGAACGCACTGACACTCCTAAAAGCTAAACTTTCACCTTCTTTCCCATTTCGTTGCTCCCAAAATCCCTAGCTCCCATCTCCAAACTCATCTTGCCACTCCACTCAAATCTTAATTCTCAAATCCAAAACTTTCTCTCCAGCTCCTCATCTCCTTTGACAAAAGGATGGCTCCGAAGATGCATCTTTCCTAACGTCAAAGAGCAAGTAGAGAAACTAGAAGGAGAATAGAAGGGAGAGGAGCAAGCCAGGTACATCACCTCCTCCAAGAACTCCAAGAACTCCAGTAAGTGCCAAAAATATTCTCTCTGCTCGTATCATGGATATGGAATATTTAGATTCTAAAGAATTTCAAATTGCAAATTTGATTAGGGATATGGGATGAAAATTTATATGCACAGCTGAAGCCCCTATTTTTATGGAATTAGTTAGAGAATTTTATCAAAATATTTTATTTGGAGAAGATGATACTGGATCATCTTTAGTAGAAAAAAATAATTAATTTTGATGCTGATATACTTGAAGAAATTTTAAAACTTCTATGTGAAGGTGATCTGTTGGACAGTGCAGAGGATAAAAGTTCAAGAATCAAAAGTGTTCTTGAGGTAGAAGATCATGGTCAATTTCATAAAATATATGCACGAAGCTTAAATATTGAAATGAGACTTCTTCATATTATTATTTGTTGGATTATACAACCTAGAGTAGGAGGATTTGATATCGTAACAGATAAAGATTTAACTATTATGTATCATGTAGTCCATTGCATTCCATTTAATCTTTCAAAATTGATTATCAAAGCTATGCAAGAGGCTATGGATAGAGCAAAATCATCTTTACTCTATGCTATGATTTTGACTCATATTTTCACATATTTTGAACAAAATTAGGAAGAGTTAGTAAAATCAATAAAGTAGCTTTGAGTAGAATGCAATGATTTAAAATTGATGGTCAGTGGATTAGAAAAAGTGGAAGAGATGCTCAGAAAAATATTTCAATAGAGGAAGAGAGATCTTTTAGTAGGAGTGCAGGACCTTCCAGATCACAGAGAAATTTTGATAATCAAATAAGGATGACTCCAGATCTAATTAGTGCTATCGCTAAAAAAGTTGCATCCATTCTTCAATCTTCTCATTCATTGGGAGAAAGTTCTGTACAGATGGATCAGATCGACGCACAAAGCTTTTCGTTTGATAAAAAATTGGACAATCTAATTTCTATAGTTTAGGACATAAAACAAGATATTTATAATTTAACTTTTCATATTGAGGAATTAGAAAGAAATCCACTTTACATAGACATGCAACATCAACTATCTAAGGTTATCTGCACTCTTAGAGTTCTTCAAACTATGGTACAAAGAGAGACGGATGGGGTAGAAAGGCAAAGTATTTATTTCTACTGGATTGGCAACAGTGTTACAGACTATTGCCCAATAAGTCAACAAATGAATGTATTATTTTATGTGTTTGTATGAAACATAGTTTTTGTTAAACTGATCGAGGCAGTCAAATATTATGAATGAAAAAAAATGATGGTGTTGGATGGTTTATGGTTATTCAATAGTATTTATCTTAAGGCGATCTGGATCATCCAATTTATGGGTCCGAGTTTATGTTTAATAGGATTTGTGTTTAACTCAAGTGTTTATGGGTTTTTGTATTTATTTTAAGATGATAGAAATTTATTAGTATTTATTATTTTGATCTGGGATCGACCTATTTATATTTATTCTATAGTGTTTATATTTATTTCAATATTTTTCCATTTATTATACATCCTGTAGGGTTTAGTTTGTGTTTATCCGATAGAGAGTATTTATTATTTAATTTTTATATTTACTGGATGGTTTGTGTTTTTTATGTTTTTATCATTTTTAGTAGTATTTATCTACCTGCAATCATGGAACTTATGGATCCGACTTTGTATTTACTCCATAATTTTTGTATTTATTTCAATAGAATTTATGTTTATTATATCCTATTTATATTTATCCTGCACAGTTTATGTTTATTCTTGATATTTTATGTTTATTTGATATTATTATTTAGTTTTTATATTTATTTTAGCTTGGTTAGTATTTATTTGAGTAGAGTTAGCATTTATCTTTTTTTATCCACATAGGATCATGGATTCAAGTTTGTATTTATTTTATAATATTTATATTTATTTCAATATAGTTTATATTTATTATACCTTGTTTGTATTTATCATGCACAATTTGTATTTATTCTACGATGTTTGTATTTATTTGATATTATTATTTAGTTTTTATATTTATTCTAGGTTGGTTTGTGTTTATTTATGTTTATCTTTTTTTATCCACCTAGAATGATGGATCCAAGTTCATATTTATTCTATAATATTTATATTTATTTTAATAAAATTTATATTTATTATACCTTATTTATGTTTTTCCTGCATAGTTTGTGTTTATTCCATAATATTTATATTTATTTGATGTTATTATTTAGTTTTTATATTTATTTTAGATTGGTTTGTGTTTATTTGAGCAAAGTTAGCATTTATCTTTTTTTATCCACTTGGAATGATGGATCCAAGTTTATATTTATTCCATAATATTTGTATTTATTATACCTTGTTTGTATTTATTCTCCACACTTTATGTTTATTCTTGGTATTTTATGTTTATTCGATGTTATTATTTAGTTTTTATATTTATTTTAGGTTAGTCCATATTTATTTGAGTAGAGTTAGCATTTATCTTTTTTTATCCATCTAAAATAATGGATCCAAGTTTATTTTTATTCCATAATATTTATGTTTATTTCAATAGAATTTATGTTTCTTATATCCTATTTGTGTTTATCCTACATAGTTTGTATTTATTCTTGGTATTTTATATTTATTCGATATTATTATTTAATTTTTATATTTATTTTAGATTAATTTATATTTATTTGAGTAGAGTTAACATTTATCTTTTTTTATCCATCTAAATAATGGATCCAAGTTTATATTTATTCCATAATATTTATATTTATTTCAAAAGAGTTTATGTTTATTATATCTTATTTGTATTTATCCTACATAGTTTGTATTTATTCTTGATATTTTATGTTCATTTGATGTTATTATTTAGGTTTTATATTTATTTTAGGTTGGTTTATATTTATTTGAGTAGAGTTAATATTTATCTTTCTTTATCCATCTAAAATGATGGAACCAAGTTTATATTTATTCTATAATGTTTATATTTATTTCAATAGAGTTTATTTATTATATTCTATTTATATTTATCTTACATAGTTTATATTTATTCTTGATATTTTATATTTATTCGATGTTATTATTTAGTTTTTATGTTTATTTTAGGTTGGTTTGTATAAATTTGAGTAGAGTTAGCATTAATCTTTTTTTATCCACACAAAATGATGGATCCAAGTTTATATTTATTCCATAATATTTATGTTTATTTCAATAGAGTTTGTGTTTATTATATCCTATTTATGTTTATCTTGCAAAGTTTGTTTTTATTCTTGGTATTTTATATTTATTCGATGTTATTATTTAGTTTTTATATTTATTTTAGATTGATTTGTATTTATTTGAGTAGAGTTAGCATTTAATTTTTTTATCCACGTGAAATGATGGATCCAAATTTATATTATTCCATAATGTTTGTGATTATTTTAATAGAGTTTGTGTTTATTTTATGCTGTTTGTGTTTATCCTAAATAGTTTATATTTATTCTTGATATTTTATATTTATTCGATATTATTATTTAGTTTTTATATTTATTTTAGATTAATTTATGTTTATTTGAGCAGACTTAGCATTTATCTTTTTTGATCCACCTAAAATGATGGATCCTAGTTTGTATTCATTCCATAATATTTGTATTTATTTCAATAGAGCTTGTGTTTATTACATCCTATTTATGTTTATCCTACATAGTTTATATTTATTCTTGATATTTACTTTTTATGTTTATTTTATATTGATTTATGTTTATTTGAGCAGAGTTAGCATTTATCTTTTTTTATCCATCTGAAATGATGGATACAAGTTTGTATTTATTTCATAATGTTTGTGTTTATTTTAATAGAGTTTATGTTTATTATACTTTAGTTGTATTTATCCTGTATAGTTTATATTTATTCTTGATATTTTATATTTATTTGATGTTATTACTTAGTTTTTATATTTATTTTTGATTGATTTACATTTATTTGAGCAGAGTTAGCATTTATCTTTTTTTATCCATCTAAAATCATGGATACAAGTTTGTATTTATTTCATAATATTTATATTTATTTCAATAGAGTTTGTATTTATTACACACTGTTTGTATTTATCTTGCATAGTTTATATTTATTCTTGATATTTTATATTTATTTGATGTTATTATTTAGTTTTTATATTTTTTTAGGTTGGTTTATCTTTATTTGAGTAGAGTTAGCATTTATCTTTTTCTATCCATCTAGAATCATGGATCTATGTTTGTATTTGTTTCATAATATTTATATTTATTTCAATAGAGTTTGTATTTATTATATCTTGTTTGTGTTTATCTTACATAGTTTATGTTTATTCCATGATGTTCGTATTTATTCGATGTTATTATTTAGTTTTTATGTTTATTTTAGGTAGGTTTGCATTTATTTGAGCAGAGTTAGCATTTATCTTTTTTTTTCTACATGAAATCATGGATCCAAGTTTGTATTTACTTCATAATATTTGTGTTGACACAAAAATCCATCTTGAGGTCGGATTGTTGGAGTTGCATGATGGTAGCTAGTCGGTGATGATGGAATGGAAGCGGTCGTACCTAGAAGAGAAGTTCTCAATCGGAGTTGGCTTCGGTGGGGACCCTTCGATGCTTAAGTCAGTTTTTCGTTCAATAGAAGGAAGAACATGAGCATTTGGAAGAGAAGAGTTGCGTACCTTGGAGTCCCTCTTTTTCTTCTTTTATAGAAGGGTTTGAAGTTTGTTAGGATGGGTTATAGGTTGTTAGTTATAGAAGAGTAGTGGATTGTCAGAGATATTTTGTTTGCCCACTAAAATATTCTTAGAAATCATGTTAGGTGTTATCCCCTCATGGCATGTAGGGGGAAAGTTGATAACCCTGAGGAGTTCATCCCAGGGGAGTTCATCTTGAGAGAGTTTATCCTGAAGGAGCTCATCTTAGAGGAGTTCGTCCTGGAGGAGTTCGTCTTAGAGGAGCTCATTCTAGGAAAGTTTATCCTAGAGGAGTTCATCTTGGGGGAGCTCATCCTAGGAGAGTTCATCATGAAAAAGTTAATCCTGGAGGAGTTCATCTCGAAGGAGTTCATCTTGGAGAAGCTTATCCTGGAGGAGTTTATCCTGGTGGAGTTCATCCTGGGGGAGCTCGTTTTAGGAGAGTTTATCCTGGAGAAGTTTGGCCTTCAATTTAGGCTTCTGAAGATCTTAGCTTTCATCTTTTGATAACTTCAAGCTCGACCTAAGATGGGACCTCGACCTCAGCCTTCAATGGCCTTCAATTCAGCCTTTTGAAGATCTTGACTTCCATTTTTTGATAACTTCAAGCTCGGCCTGAGATGGAATCTTGACCTCAGCCTTCAATGGCCTTCAACTAACCTTTATTGTGACCCTGGCTTCCTTCCTTTGATGATATCAAGCTTGGCCTAACTCAGGACCTCATCCTCAATCCCTCGAAGATCTTCAATTAGCCTACATCATGACTTTGGCTTCTATCTCTCGATGAACTCAAGTTTGGCCTGAGATAGGACCTTGGCCTCAGTCTTTCGAAGACCTTCAATCAGCCTATATTCTCATTTCTTCAGCAGGCATGAAAACCCCCCAACAATAGCCCCTACTTTCGAGTCTAGGCCTTTGTTCGGATGAAGGAAGTATAGAACATCGGACTTGCCAAAGACATGTCATTTTTTGTCATTTAGACTTCGAATCTTCTGGCTTCTTATTGAAATTATTTGAAGATCTTCAATTTTTTTCTCAGCCTTTTGAGCTTAGATTCCTACCGACCTTTATCTTCTAAGGTCGGATTTCTGCACAAATTAACATTCTAAGTTTGGATTTCTACGAATATTGATATTTGGAGTTCGGATTTCTACAAATCTTTATCTTCTAAGGTCGGATTCCTACAAATATTGATATTTGGAGTTTGGATTTCTGTAGATCTTTGCCTAGTGTTTAGAAATCAGAGGTTTTCACCCTTGCTAGGATGAGATTATCCTCCTGTCTTAAGTAACCAGAGGATTTCTCTTTGTGTCAAGATGAGGTCTTTCTCTTATCCTTGACATAGTCATAGGGGAATACCTGGGCCGTTGAAGGGATTTTTATGCCTGTCGAAGACATGAGAACATAGGTTGATTGAAGGTCTTCGAAAGGCTGAGGCCGAGGTCCTATCTTAAGCCGAACTTTAGTTCATCGAGAGACAAAAGCCAAAGTCATGATGTAGGCTGATTGAAGATCTTCAAGGGATCAAGGATGAGGTCTGAGTCAGGCCAAGCTTGATATCATCAAAAAAGAAAAGCCAAGATCACAATATAGGTTAGTTGAAGGCCATTGAAGGCTGAGGTCGAGATCCCATCTCAGGCTGAGCATGAAGTTATCAAAAGATGGAAGCCAAGATCTTAGAAAGTCTAAATTGAAGGCCATTGAAGGTTGAGGCCGACGTCCCATCTCAGGCCGAGCTTGAAGTTTTCAAAAGATGAAAGCCAAGATCTTCAGAAGGCTAAATTGAAGGCCGAACTTCTCCGGGATGAACTCCCCCAGGACGAGCTCCCCTAAGATGAACTCCTCTAGGATGAACTCCTCCAGGATAAGCTCCCTCAAGATGAGCTTCTCCAGGATAAAATCCTCCAGGATGAACTCCTCCAAGATGAACTTCTCCAGGATGAACTCTCCTAGGATGAGCTCCCTCAGGATGAACTCATCCAAGATGAACTCCTCTAGGATGAACTCCCCTAGGATGAACTCCATCCGGATGAGCTCCTCTAGGATGAACTCTTCTAGGATGAACTCCTCTAGAACGAACTCTAGGATTAGCTCCTCCAGGATGAACTTTCCTAGGATGAACCCCCCCAGGATGAACTCCTCCGAGTTGTCAACTTTTTCCCTACATGCTATGAGGGGACAATACCTAACATGATTCCTAAGAATATTCTAGTGGATAAATAAAATATCTCTTATAACCCACTGCTCTCCCATGACTAACAACCTATAATCCATCCTAACAAACTCCACCTTCTATAAAAGGAAAAAAGAGGGATCTTAGGGTATGCAACTCTTCTCTCCCAAATGCTTATCTTCTTTTCTCTATTGAATGAAAAACTAACTTGAGCGTCGGAGGATCCCTGCCGGATCCAACTCTGATCGAGGACTTCTATAGACCCCCTAAGTGATTTTGATGAGGACCAAACATTAAAGCAAGTGATTACTAATATATTTTATTTTAAGTATTCCAATATTAGAAGAAAGAGAGCTCTTTGATCAAAACAAGGAAGACATAAAATCGAAATCAAATGAAATTTAAATCTCCTAAAATTGCCTTAGAGTAGTCATCAAGACATCTCAGATTTTCTTCGAGAGCTCTTGAGTGGACTGGCACGCAGCAAACACAATTTTAGCTCGACTTCAAGAAGTCTCGCATGAATCTCGAGACGTCTCGATCTCAGGTGATAGAAATCCAATTTCTATGCTCTGAGAGTGAGAGGTCTCGCGATTCTAGCAAGATGTCTCATTCAGAATTGAGATGTCTCAGTCTCAGGTGAGCCATTTTTTTTTAGACAGGTAATTTTTTATACAACTGAAGATGAGAGCTCTCCTGATCAACCCGAGAGGCCTCATAACCTGACAAGACGTCTCGAGACAAACTGAGAGATCTTGAGACACGGCAACAGCTTTTTGATGGGGCATTCTAGGTTGAATTTTTTCCATTCCAATGGCTAGTTACTACTCTTTAATGGCTAGATTTTGCTTTTTTTGAACTCCAATCATCACTAAAAAAAAAAATACTGAAGATATAAAAGGAAGAAAGATTATTTTTCAAAAGAAGAGAAAAATAAGAGAGAAAAGCATGCTCTATTCTTGAACGAATATCCAATCTCCAATCAATCTATTCTCTCAATCTTTGAAGAATCCTCAAGTGCATTAACTCCACACATTCAAAGTGGCTTTCAACAAACTGCAAGGATAATTTTTCTACTCATTCAAAGCGGTATTTTGAGTTGTAAAATTTTTTTTCCTCTTTCTATGTACTTGGTTTCAATAGGGGCTGAAACTTAGATTTTGGGACTTTTCTTCCCTCTGTTTATTCAGATTGATTTGTCTGATTCTTGTAAGGATTGTGGTTGGTGAACCTAGAAAAAAATCAACTAGATTTTTGGATAGTGAGCCCAAAAAAACTATCTGACTGTAATCTTATGAGATTATAGTGAAATTCTTAAGAGCATGTTTGGAGAGTGGACGTAGGTGCTGGAAGAGCACCGAACCACTATAAAATTTTCTTATTTGTGTGTATGCTCTTAATTATGTCTTCTATTTGCTCTTACACTTGATTCACTTAGGTTTTAATCATTTAGCACTACACATATCTATTTTAATTTTTGAAAATCTAATTCATCCTCCCTCTTGGATTGTCTATCTGGGCAACAATTGGTATCAGAGCCTTGGTTCTCTACTAATTATTGATCTTATCAACTAGAGACAAAGATCATGTCAACCCAATTAGGAGGTTCACTTGTCGAAAGGCAATCCATAAATAGGCCACCTCTTTTCAATGGATCCAACTATACCTATTGGAAAGCTCGCATACACATTTTTATTCAAGCCCTTGACTATGACATATGGAGTGTCATTGTCAATGGCCCACACACACCTACAATTATTGTCAATGACACATCCTCTCCTAAGCCAGAGAAGGATTGGGATGAAATGGATAAGAAACTTGTTTAATTAAATGCCAAAATAATGAATGTACTCTATTATGCCCTTGATACAAACGAGTTTAACTGAATCTTCACTTGCAATTCTGCAAAGAAAATTTAGAATAGACTTGAGGTCATACATGAAGGGACAAATCTAGTAAAAGAAATAAAAATTAACATGCTAGTTCATCAATATGAGTTATTTAAAATCGATCTCACTGAATCTATCACTAGCATGTACACAAGATTCACTGATATTATAAATGATTTAAAAAGCTTGGTAAAGTTTACACTAACTGTGAATTGGTGAGAAAGATCCTCAAATCATTGCCTAGGTCATGAGAAGCCAAAGTAACAGCCATCTAGGAGGCAAAGGATCTGAACACACTGCCACTAGAGGAGCTCATTAGATCCTTGATGATACATGAGCTAGCCATGAGTCGGCACAATGAGGAAGACAACAATAAGAAGAAAATAATAGTGCTGAAATCCATGGCTGATGAAGAAGAAGATGATCTATCTACTAGTGAGGAAAATGATGAAGACGTGGCCCTAGTGATCAAAAAATTCAAGAAATTTATGGAAAGAAAAGACAAGGATTCAAGAAGAGAAACTTTATTAGAGGAGAAGCCAGTAGAGAGAAAGAAAAAGAAAAAGAAAAAGAGAGAGATCAGCCCACTTGCTATGAATGCAAGAAGCCAGGATATTTTAGGGCTGAATGTCCTCTATTGAAGAAGGGGCCAAAAAGAACAAAAAAAAAAGCCATGTTAGCAACTTGGAGCGACAGCGACGAGTCAAGCATGGAGGAAGAAAATCAAAATGAAGCAAACTTATGTTTCATGGCACAAGATGATGAGGTATCCTCCACTTTTGATTCAGATTTTACCTTTGATGAGCTTCAAGATGTTTTTTATGATTTGATGAAAGATTTCAAAAAGATAAGCTCAAAAAATAGAAATCTTAAGAAAATGACTCAAACACTCTTGAAAGAAAAGGAAGAGATAATTAGTAGCCATAATAAGTTAAAAGAAGAAAACAAAATCCTAAAGAATGAATTGGATAAATTAAAGCCTTTAGTTGATAAATTTACTTATAGTTCTGAAAAATTGCAAATGATTTTAAATAGTCAAAGAGGAGTTTATGATAAGGCCGGACTAGGATATAAATCCAAAGATAAAATCAAGTTTCTAAAAAATTTCTTCACTGCACCCATCACTAATAGCACTTCTCATACCATTTGCTTTAAATGCAAAAAAGGTAGGACACAAGATTTTTGAATGCAATACTAGAAGAGTTAATAAAAAGCATGTTAAAAGAATTTGGGTTCCAAAAGAAACCATGTCTACTAACCCTAAAGGACCCAAGAAGACTTGGGTACCTAAAACTATCACTTGATTGTTTGTGCAGGAATGCCTTGCAGCTCAAGGATCAAAATAGGATTGGTATTTAGATAGCAGCTGCTCAAGGCATATGTCGGGTGACAAGCAATAATTCATCACCCTAGAAAGAAAGAAAGGGGGAGTAGTCACCTTTGGTGATAATGGCAAAGATAAAATAATTGACTATGGTGAAATTCAGATTACTCCTTCGACCTTTATAAATAATGTATTATTAGTTGATAATTTAAAACATAACTTGCTTAGTATTAGTCAACTATGTGATAGAGATTTTAAAGTCTCATTTGAATCTTCTTTATGCAAAGTATCTAGTTCCTTGGATGATAGTTTAAAATTCATTGGATTTAGGCATAGAAACATCTACATGATGAATCTTGATGAAATTGCCTTGAAGAGTGGCCAATGCCTAGTTGCAATGAATGCTAACATAAAAGAAACTAGTTGGCTTAGGCACCAAATATTAGATCATGCTAGCATGTATACTCTTTATAAATTGCATAATAAAGACTTAGTTAAAGGGCTACCAAAACTAAATTTTCAAATTGATCATGTTTGTGATGCTTGCCAATTCGGAAAATAAACTAGGAAGAGTTTCAAATCCAAAAATGTAGTTTCAACTTCTAGGCCTCTTCAATTGATTCATATGGATTTGTTTGGACCTACTAGGACCACAAGCCTAGGAGGAAAGAAGTATGGTCTAGTAATTGTTGATGATTATTCTTGTTTTACTTGGGTTCTCTTTTTAGCTCATAAAGATGAAGCATTTTCATTATTTTCAAAGTTTTACAAGAAAATAATAAATGAAAAGAACTCTACTATGGTATGTATCCATAGTGATCATCGCATAGAATTTGAAAATAAATACTTTGAATAATTTTGCAATGAACATGGCATAGAATATAATTTTTCAGCACCTAGAACCCCTCAACAAAATGGAGTTGTTGAAAGAAAGAATAGAACCTTAGTTGATATGGCCCGTACTATGTTGTGTGAAGATAATCTATCCAAATACTTTTGGGCTGAAGCCATTAACACAGCATGTTACATTCTAAATAGAGTTTCTATTTGTCCGATTTTAAAGAAAATCTCCTATGAGCTTTGGAAAGGAAAAAGACCTAATATTAATTATTTTCATATTTTTGGTTGTAAATATTTTATTCATAACAATGCTAAAGATAATCTAGGCAAATTTGATGCTAAGGCAAATGAAGGTATATTCCTTGGATACTCTATATCTAGCAAAGCATATAGAGTCTTCAATAAATAATCTTTAGTTGTTGAAGAATCAATACATGTCATTTTTGATGAAGCTAACAATCATTCTTCGAGAAAAGAAGATATTTTTGATGATGATACAGGAATTCTCAAAGATGGAATGAAGGAGCTAAACTTAAGGGACAACATCATTCATGACAAAGTTAACTCTACAATAATTATTGAACAAGATAAGGATGTTGAGATTAAAGCATCTAATGATCATAGAGATCTACCCAAGAAATGGAGGTATGCATATAATCACCCAAAGGAATTGATTTTAGGTGATCCTTCACAAGGGGTAAGAACTAGATCCTCTTTTAAGGATACATTTGATTATCTTGCATTTGTTTCTCAAATAGAACCTAAAAACATAGAAGAAGTTGAACAAAACTCTAATTGGATGCTAGCCATACAAGATGAACTAAACCATTTTGAAAGAAACAATGTATGGACTCTTGTAAATAGATCCATAAATCATCCTATAATTGGTACAAAATGGGTATTTAGGAACAAATTAGATGAACATGGTAATGTTGTAAAAAATAAAACTAGATTAGTTGCTAAAAGATATAATCAAGAAGAAGGAATTGACTTTAATGAAACATATGCACCTGTAGCAAGATTAGAGGCTTTAAGATTGTTACTTGCTTTTGGCTATTAGATGAATTTTAAATTATTTCAAATGGATGTGAAAAGCATCTTTTAAAATGGTTATATTGCCAAAAAATTATTTATAGAACAACCATCTAGATTTGAAAATTACTCACTTCCTAATCATGTATATAAGTTAAATAAAGCACTCTATGGACTTAAACAAGCACCTAGAGTTTGGTATGAGAGATTGAGCAAATTCTTATTACAAAATAATTTTATCAAAGAAAGTGTAGACACCACACTATTTTTGAAAAAATAAATAATGACCTTCTTGTAGTTCAAATATATGTGGATGACATCATATTCAAAGTTACTGATAAAATTCTTTATCAAGAGTTTGCTAAGTCGATGCAGAGTGAATTTGAAATGAGCATGATGGGAGAGTTGAATTTCTTCCTTGGACTACAAGTCAAACAATCAATGGAAGGCATTTTCATTAGCTAAACAAAGTACATCAAGGAGATGCTCTAGAAGTTTGGCATGGAAAATGGAAAGGAAATCGGCACACCCATAAGCCCTTCTTGCAAACTTGACAAAGATGAGAATGGTAAGGATGTAAATGAAAAGCTCTACAAAGGTATGATAGGATCCTTACTTTACTTAACTACAAGTAGGCCTGATATATTATTTAGTATGTGCATGTGTGCTAGATTTCAATCTAACCCTAAACAATCACACTTATTAGCTGTTAAAAGAATTTTTAGATATTTGATCTACACACACAACTTAGGTCTTTGGTACTTAAAACAATCTTCCATTGAATTGATTGGATACACTGATGCAGACTATGGAGGATGTAAAATTGATAGAAAGAGTACCAGTGACACTTGTCAATTTCTAGGATTGAACTTGATCTCTTGGTATAGCAAAAAGCAAAACTCTGTAGCACTGTCAACGATCGAGGCCGAATATGTTGCTGCGGAGAGTTGCTGTGCTCAAATACTTTGATTCAAACAACAACTTGAAGACTTTGGAATTAAGTAAAACAAGATATCTATTAAATGTGATAACACTAGTGTCATAAACCTGACAAACAATTCTGTTCAACATTCAAGAACCAAACACATTGAAATTAGACATCATTTCATTAGAGATCATATTCAAAATAATAATATTGTGCTTGAATTTGTTTCAACTGAAAATCAATTATCTGACATTTTTATAAAACCTCTAAGTGAAGATAGATTCTCTGAAATTCGGGATGAACTTGGTGTATGTGATCCTCTATAAAAATATTTAATCTTAAACTTTTTGGATTATTTTTTGATCTTACTCTATCATCCTAAACACTCCTAATTCAATCTTGAAAAAAAAGATAGCTTGAAATTTTGTTTTTATCCTAATTTCTTTCCCCTGTGCACGAAAAGTCTCAGGTTATTCATGAGACCTCTCAGCTGGATTTCGAGATGTCTCACGGTAAATGCGAGAGCTCTCAAAATTTTTGAGATGTCTCATCTTTAAGATAAGAGCTCTCGACTCTTGTGGGCCCTCTTTTTAATTGGTCTACGAGAGGTCCCTTATTTCATTCAATCATTTCGTTCTTTCGAGACCTCTCCTCCAAACTCTGCAAAACTCTCCTCCTCTCCTCAAAAACCTTTCGAATCACCTTTCCTTATCCATTCCTTCCAAATCTTAAACCCAATGGCTCCAAAGAAGAGATCCATTACCGCACAAAGACCTCCCATCATGCCATCGACTGAAGCTAGGGCTAAGCAATAGCAAGACTTGCCTCAATCATCTCCGCCTGCTTCATCATCTTATGCTCATCTCTTCATTGCTACTAGGATAGTTCCAATGGGCTGCTATATGGATATCAAATACTTAGATCAGGAACACTTCAATATTAGGACTTGGATTTGGCAGCAAGGATGGAAAAAAATGTGTACGCTAGAGGTAAATGTTTACCCGGACTTGATAAGAGAATTTTTTGACAACATTAGCTTTGATCATGGGTCGAAGGTTGAGTCCATTGTGAAAGGGGTACACATTTTCTTAGATGAGAGAAAAATAGTGCAGCTTCTCGAAGTGCCTAGGGCAGGGATTAGCAATCTAAATTTGTTTGACAAAATTGAAGCCCTCAAGTGCATCTTAGAAAGGGAGGATGTTGATGAAAATGTATAATTAATTTCACATCTTCCCTCGATTGAGATGAGATTTCTGCAATCTTTTGTCAATCACATAGTTTTTTCTAAAGTAGGAAGACATGACTGGGTTAGAAAGAGAGAACTAGGTGTCATGTTCTTTATGGTGACTGGAACTCCCATCAACTTTTCCTCTCTTATGCTTCAACAACTAAAAGACACCGCCAACAAAAGCAAGGCTTGTTTACCCTATGGATTGATCTTCACCTTAATCTTCAAGGACTTTAAAATTAATCTAGAAGGTGAAGACTTTAAAAAACAGGTCCACATAGACTACATCAATAAAGAAATATTAAATCAGATGAAGTTTGTAAAAAGGGATGACAAATGGATGAGGATAGATGAACATGTTGCAAATAAGCCCGAAGAACATAGGTCTCCACCCCCTCCACCATCACCATCTGCTATTGGACCCTCTTTTACTATACCAGGGTCTCCACACTCTCCTCAGTTGCCTCCTTGTCCTACACCAGCACCTTCCTCAGCTTTTGATCAAGATCTGTTAATTGAAAGGGTGGTAGAAGAAGTGGTTCAAAAAGTATCTAAAAGGTTTATGGATATACTGTCCAGCATGAGGCATCAACTCCTTGTAAGCATTGAAGAATAAAGGATATCCATTGAAGGTCAGCCAAAAATGCTTAGCTAACAGATTAGTGGATTGTCTCAAAGACTTGAGATTTTGGAAAAGGAGCAGCACAGTTCGTTAGGTCAAATTGAACTACTCCTATCCGATAATGCTAGACTTGCACAGAGACTTGAAGAGAACATCACTGTTCAGTGCACCACGGCTGAAGTCATTATCTCCATCTTGCGGTAGATTTGTAGTTGGACTCCATCCTCTTCTAGGCCATCATCTTCTTCTAGACGATCACCTTCTCCTAGACCTGCTTCTCACTTGTCCTCTACTAGATCCAAATCCTCCTCTGAACCCATCTTTGAGTTTCTCTCTGATAAAGACTAGGTCTAGTCTTTTGTTTTAACTTTTGGTTTAAGTATACTGGTATGAGATTCATTTTTTTTGTAAACCAACATATATCTCTATCTATGTATTATCACATCTTGCAATGAAATCAATCTTTTTCATGCTCTTGCCTTTTTATGATTCTCTTATTATTGTGATTTTGATGCTGACAAAAAGGAGGAGAAATAAAAAGGAGAAATATGCAAATGAATAATTAAATCTAACATACAAAATACAAACATATAATCATTCAAATAAAAAATACAAATTCGCAAAAAGAAACTTTTAGAAAATGAAATGATTGAAATGAATGAATACAAAATGAAAAGAATGTTATTCAAATCCAATTTATTTAATGAGAGCATACACTAAGGGGGAGCTTTAGTACAAAAATTTTGCATTCATTAGTTCTTGATATACATTGCTTACATTCCTTTTATGGCTTGAATGTTTTGTTATCATCAAAAAGAGAAAAATTGTTGACCCCCTAAGTGATTTTGATGATGACCAAACATTAAAGCAAGTGATTACTGATAAATTTTATTTTAAGTATTCCAATATTAGAAGAAAAAGAGCTCTTTGATCAAAACAAGGAAGACATAAAGAGAAAATCAAATGAAATTCAAATCTCCTAAAATTATCTTGGAGCAGTCTTCAAGATATCTCGAATTTTTTTTGAGAGCTCTCAAATGGACTGGCATGCAGCAGACTCGATTTCGAGAAGTCTCGAGTGAATCTCGAGACGTCTCGATCTCAGGCAATAGAAACTTAATTTTTGTGCTTTGAGAGTGAGAGGTCTTGCAGGATTTCTGAGAGGTCACGTGGTTCCAGTGAGACATCTCGTTCAGAATCGAGACGTCTCTTTCTCAGACGAGCCATTTTTTCAGAAAGATAATTTTTCGTGCAACTAAAGACAAGAGCTCTCCTGATCAACCTGAGAGGCCTAGTAACCTAGCAAGACATCTCGAGACAAATTGAGAGGTCTTGCGACACGGCAACAGCTTTTTGATGGGACATTGCAGGTCGACTTTTTTTCATTCCAACGGCTAGTTGTTGCTCTCCAACGATCAGATTTTGCTTTTTCTGAACTTCAATCATCACCAAAAAAAAGAAAATGCTGGAGATATAAAAGGAAGAAAGATTATTTTTTAAAAGAAGAGAAAAATAAGAGAAAGAAAAGCGCGCTCTATTCTTGAATGAATACCCAATCTCCAATCAATTTGTTCTCTCAAGCTTTGAAGAATCCTCAAGTGCATTAACTCCACACATTCAAAGAGGCTTTCAACGAACTACAAGGACAACTTTTCTGCTAATTCAAAGGGGCATTTTGAGTTGTAAAATTTTTTTCCGCTTTTCATGTACTTGGTTTCAGTAGGGGCTGAAACTTGGGTTTTGGGACTTTTTCTCTCCTCTATTTATTTAGATTGATTCATCTGATTCTTGTAAGGATTGTGGTCGATGAACCTAGGAAAAAACCAATTGAGTTTTTGGATAGTGAGCCCAAAAAAACTATCCAGCTATAATCTTATGGGATTATAATGAAATTCCTAAGAGTGTGCTTGGAGAGTAGACATAGGTGTTGGTGGAGCACTGAACCACTATAAAATTCTCTTGTTTGTGTATGTGCTCTTAATTATGTCTTCTATTTGCTCTTACACTTGATTCACTTAGGTTTTAATCATTTAGCACTATACATATCTATTTTAATTTTTGAAAACCCAATTCACCCCCCCCCCTCCTCTTGGGTTGTCTATCTAGGCAACAACTTCTCTTATAAGTACGATTGCCTCCGTCCTATCACCATCGACTCATCGCCGTCATGCAACTCTAGCAATCTGATCTTGAGACAGATTTTTGCATCAACATATTATGCTAGAGGAAGGGACTTTGAGCCCATTTATGGGAAGAAATGAGCATCCAATGAGAGGAGCTCCATTGCGTCGCTCCAATAACGATGGAATTTAGCATCCATCTTTAATAGATCCTATCCAGGCTCAAACCAAGGGGCTTCAAATGAGGAAGAAATTTCAATCAGGCAAGAAGACAATGGCAAGGATGATCTAAACCAACAAAGAGCCATGAGATCCTAATAAGAGATATAATTATGCGGATTTTTTAGTCATATTCTATTCTTGATTTTTCATCCATTCTCTTGAATTTTGAATAGAATCAAACATTTGAAGGGGGGTCTTTATTTGCACTTGGATTTGCTAGGCAAAATCCAATTTAAAAACTTCATAAATATGAGCAAATTGGATGCCCAGCAAGGATCCTGTATAAACCTTCTTCCAGATGCATGTAGGAATGGAAACTTGAGTGAAAACCATTCTAGAATTAACTGTCAGCACTCCACATACTAATGTTTGTACAAATCAAGATGACTGCTAGGTTAGCTCTAGATCTGATGGTGTAAGAAGAATATCAAAATTGAGAATTTGAAATGTTGTAAAATAAGAGGATGCAGCTGCACTGCATTTGACGAACTTCTGAGGCTTCTTAAGATTTTCGCCATTCTCTCAACTTTTGTTGCATTAATCACTAATAAGAAGCTTTTCTCTAACCATGATGCAGTAAGCTACTTAGTTTTTGGTATTTATTTATTCATCTATTTATTTTTGCTATAGATCATGGTAACCCAAAGTCCAAGTTGAACCATCAAAAAGTGGTGGGCGATAAATTTGAAGAGTTGTTCAAAAAAAAGAAAAAAGAGGTTCAGTTCCTACGTGTCCAAAAAAAAAGAGGTTCAATTCTAAGCAGAAAAAGAAAAAGAGTTCAGTCTTTTCAAAAAAAGGGGGAAAAGCAAAAGTTGATAAAGAGGGAAGAGTCGGTGCCCCACCCGTCTAGGGTCCACGATCTCTAAGCTGAAGTTGGGCGCCCCTTGCCTCCCCGCGCCGGCGCCAAAACTGAAGGGACACGATGCTGTCGTTAAGACACCGTGTTTATCAATTTAAATCCGACTCTTTACTTTTTAAACTAACTTAAAAATTATGAAGAAAGTGGTGAGTCGGGTCGAATCCACAGAGAGGCAATGATTTATTTCTAAAATCTTTGATTTTTTTTTTTTTTTAAGAAAAGAAAGCAAGGATTTTTTTTTAAAAAATTAAAGTCAAAAAATAGATCTATAAATAAAAATAGAATTTAAATTATGCAAAAATAAATTTGATACTAAGATCTACTATTTAGATCTTAGCAACTACTTATAGTAAAATTAAAAAGCAATAAAGAACAAATAATTTAAAGAGCTAGAATTGAAAAGAATAATGAAACTTTCTTTATTAAATTTAAAACTAAGATGCAGAATTTAAATACAAGAAATTAAAGAAAATTCAGAATTTTAATACAAGAAATTAAAGGAAAAAAGACTAGATGAAGATCGCAGATCGGCGTAGGCATGAAGATGGCGTAGAAGACCGGCTCTTCTTCTCAGCAGCACCGCAGCTTTGAAGCAACCTTTAATCCCGAGCTTGACTTCCACCCTATACCTTAGCTTCTCTTCCAACCCTCCTCCCTTTCTTAGAGGCTTAGGATCCTTTTTATAGAGCTAGAAGAGGTAGATATTTATTTCTAAAAGCAATATGGGACTAATTTCCCTTTGTAATCATAAAAATTTGAATAAAATTTGAATAAAAACAACTCTGTTATGTCTCTGGTAAATCTGGTAAAATCAGGCTATCCGATAGGAATCGAACGGTTCAAAAATCATCAAAATCGGATGCCTATCAGCCCAGATCAGCTCGAATTAAATTCTGGCCGTCCGATCGCGCTTGATCGAGGAAATCTGGCCGCAAATCGCGCTTCGGGAGTCCTGATCACCGTCCGGGAGCGTTCTGGACCGTCGGATCGAAGCTGGAATCAGGCGCTGCCGTTTGATGGTGATCCGAGTGAAATTGGCAACCGAAAAAAATGCTGACCGTCCGATCTTAACCGCAATCAACCGCAGCCGTCCGATCGCGCAATTACTGTTCCCATGGACCGCGTAGACCGGCCGCACCGCACACCGCAACCAATCAACGCTTCTGTCACCGAGTGAAATGACCAGATTGCCCTGTGAGCCGCGATAAAATTTTGTAGACCCTTTAAGGGTCTAGGTCCACCACGTGGCAGGCTCTGATTCGCCGGACTTTTGCTGAGCTGGCGGTCCACGCCTGGATCGTAGACCGGCTGATGGCTTCAATGACTGAGTCGGCTTTGATGGCTCGGCTTGGCTTGGTGGCTCGGCTTGCGGAGCCGGTTGAGCCGTTTTCTTTTTTTATTTAATTTTTATTTATTTTATATTTTTTTAAAAATTCATATCTTTTTCCATTTTAGCTCCGTTTTACTTGAAATTTATTTCGTTGTGATCAAAAAAATGAGCTCTTTCTTTTGAATAATAAAATTTTATTTTTTAATTTTTATTTATTTTTTATTATTTTTTAATTAATTTTTTAATTAATAAAAATATGAATTTTTTCAAAAATTATATATAAATTGATTGATAATTCTTAAAAATTAATATAAATTAATTAATAAATTAATACTTTTATTGGTGAATTTACGATGCTTATCACACCCCCCAACTTAAGCTTTGCTCGTCCTCGAGTAAAGAAAGAATTTAGTTTAGATCAATTACCATATTTTGTTGAGATCCTTCCTTCACAAAAATAAATCTAGAATTTAAGATCAAAAGTTTAGACAGTATCACTAACTAAGTATTGAGTTTCAGAAGTAAATTTCACGGCAGATTAATCAGAAACTTTCTTAGAGTTCATCTAAAGATTTTCAGCACTTTGTGTCGTGAATACTAACTTAGCATTTGGGTGTTGATTCAAAGGGCAAATGAATCTTCTTTTTATCACCTATTTTGGTTAGTTTTATATACTCCCAAGTTAAGTGCATGAATTAAGGTAGCTTTCACACTGCTTTTTTTTTTTTTTTTTTTTTTTTTTTTTTTAAATTGTGCTGAGCATCCTGGCCTTCCCTTCACCATTTGATGTGAACTTCTACATTTAAGGTGCAAAGTTCTAGTTTAGGGCAATCCACATATACTCTATTTTTTGCACTTTTTTTTTTTTTTTTTTTTTTTTAGAAAGCAGGTAGCTCTTTCCTTAAATTCAAGTTTCTTTAATTGAAGTATATATAAACCATCAATTTTTAGTGATAATTGAATCCTCAATTTAGCCTTATAATCAAACACCTGCTGTGCTTCATTAGTGTGCATGTGCAAGTAGAAGTGCTGTTAGCCTTTAAATGACCTAAGTAGGTTGCTAATGGTCTGACCAAATAATCTGCTTCTTGACTCGCTACCATTATTAGTTAATACTTTCTAACTTTATTACTTATCCTAGTTTATTTTGCTTAAGATTCTCTTTCCCAAAATATGGTTTGTTCAAAATTTTTATTTTTTTTATTAATAGTTTTATTATTATTATATATATTATTTATTTATTATTTTTATTTTATTTATTTAATTTTTTTAAATTTTTTAATATTTTATTTATTTTATTATTATTATTATTATTAATTTTTTTTTTTATTGATTTATTTATTTATATATATATATATATTTTTATTTTTTATTTTTTATTTTATTTTTTATTTTTTTTTTACTTTTTACCCCAACTGAATTGACATTGTCCTCAATAAAAGAGTGTAAATTATGTTTATTTATTTAGCATGGGTCTTGAAGCTTATGATCCTTCTCCCGCTTTTTGGTTCTCCAACTTAGCCTAAAAGAGAAAATAAATTAGATTCAAGAAGTATTGGGTTGCCTCCCAATAAGCGCTAAGTTTATTGTCTTCAGCCAGACAAAATGCAGTTTAATTCATTGTGGTTCTATTAATTGCACTTGATCAATATTTCGATTTAATGATATCCCTTCGATATATGGTTTAAGCCTTTGGCCATTTACCTTAAAAAAATTTTTAGTCCTGGGATCATAGAGTTTAATTGCACCATGTGGGAATACATGATTAACTATATAAGGTCCATCCCATCTGGATTTTAGTTTTCCAGGAAATAATCGAAGCCTTGAGTTAAATAACCAGACTTGTTGATTTGGCTCAAAGGTTTTTCTTGAAATATGTTTATCATGGAAGGCTTTCATTTTTTCCTTATAAATTTTTGAATTTTCATAAGCTTCTTGCCTTAATTCTTCTAATTCACTTAATTGTAACATCCGATTGGAACCAGCTTTGTTTAAATTAAAATTTAATTATTTTATTGCCCAATATGCTTTATGTTCAAGTTCTACCGGAAGGTGACATGCTTTTCCATAGATTAATCTATAGGGAGACATTCCAATGGGGGTTTTATAAGCTGTCCTATAGGCCCATAATGCATCATCCAATCGATCTGACCAATCTTTTCGATCAGGCCTAATAGTCTTTTGTAAGATATTCTTGATTTCCCTATTAGAGACTTCTACCTGACCACTTGTTTGCGGATGGTATGGTGTAGCTATCTTATGTGTCACCCCATATTTTCGTAATAAAGTTCTAAATTGATGATTTGTAAAATGGGTACCCCCGTCACTAATGATAGCACGTGGAAATCCGAACCTGGAAAAGATATTCTTCTGAATAAATTTTAGGACTACTTTATGATCATTGGTTCGAGTTGCTATTGCTTCAATCCATTTAGAAACATAATCGACAGCTACCAAAATGTATTCAAATCCATTGGAAGGTGGAAAAGGTCCCATAAAATCAATTCCCCATACATCAAAAATTTCAACCACTAAAATGGGGTTCAAAGGCATCATGTCTTTCTTTGAAATATTCCCTAAGGCTTGACACTTAAAACACTCCTGACTAAAAGTATGGGCATCCTTAAATAATGTTGGCCAATAAAAACCACTTTGTAACACTTTGGCCGCAGTTTTTCGTCCAGAAAAGTGTCCTCCACAAGCAAGAGTATGACAAAATTGTAAGATACTCCATTGTTCAGATTCAGGAACACATCTACGAATGATTTGATCAGCACAAATTCTAAAAAGCTCAGGATCTTCCCAAAAATAATATTTGATTTGAGCAAAGAATCGATCCTTTTCATTCTTAGACCAGCCATCAGGAATTTGTCCTATGACTAAGTAATTGACAATATTTGCAAACCAAGGAGTCTTTGTATGTGAAACTGTTAACAATTGTTCATCTGGAAAAGATTCTCTGATTGATACAGGTTCATTATCTTTCACTAGGATCCTAGACAGATGGTCTGCTACAACATTTTTAGATCCCTTCTTATCTCGAATTTCAATGTCAAATTCTTGTAACAGTAAAATCCATCTAATTAATCGTGGTTTAGCATCTTTCTTTGAGAGCAGGTATCTCAAGGCTGAATGATCCGAGTAAATTATGATTTTTGATCCTAATAAATATGATCTAAACTTTTCTAGGGCAAACACAATGGCTAGCAACTCTTTTTCAGTGGTGGTATAATTCATTTGTGCTTCATTCAGAGTTCTACTAGCATAATAGATCACTACAGGACATTTGTTTACCCTTTGGCCTAGGACAGCTCCTATGGCAAAATCTGAGGCATCGCACATAATTTCAAAAGGTAGTGACCAATTAGGAGGTTGTATGATTGGAGCTTTGGTCACAGCTTCTTTTAAGAATTTCATAAGCTTTAAGACAATTTTCATCAAAGTTAAAAGAAACATCCTTAGCAAGGAGATTACACAAAGGACGAGAAATTTTAGAGAACTCTTTGATGAAGCGACGATAGAATCCTACATGACCAAGAAAAGATCGAATTTGTTTGACAGAAGTGGGAGGAGGAAGTTTAGAAATTAGTTCAACTTTAGCTTTATCTACCTCAATCCCTTTCTTGGATACTATATGTCCTAAAACGATCCCTTCTTTGAACCATGAAGTGGCTCTTTTCCCAGCTTAACACTAGATTAGCCTCAATACATCGTTTTAATATTTTCTTCAAATTGTTGAGACAACTCTCAAAAGATTCTCCAAAGACCGAAAAGTCATCCATGAATATTTCTAAGAAATCTCCTATCATGTCTGAAAATATTGACATCATGCACCGTTGAAAAGTTGCAGGTGCATTACATAATCCGAATGGCATTCTACGGAAAGCAAAGGTTCCATAAGGACATGTAAAGGTGGTCTTTTCTTGATCTCCTGGGTAGATTGCTACCTGATTGTATCCCGAGTATCCATCTAAAAAGCAAAAGTATTGTTGGCCTGCTAGTCTTTCTAGGATTTGATCGATAAAGGGTAAGGGAAAGTGATCTTTTCGGGTGGTTGTATTGAGTTTTCTATAATCTATGCAGACACGCCACCCAGTGGAAAGTCGTGTTGGTACTAAGTTTCCATGTTCAGTGCGGACAACCGTAAGTCCAGATTTTTTTGGAACAACTTGTGTAGGACTCACCCAGTGGCTGTCAGAGATAGGATAAATAATTCCAGCATCTAACCATTTAATTACTTCTTTCTTGACTACTTCTTGCATGTTAGGATTAAGCCTTCTTTGCATCTCTCGAGTTGGTTTGGCATTATCTTCTGTATAAATATGGTGCATGCATATTGACGGACTAATTCCTTTTAAATCGGCAACGGTCCACCCTATGGCCTCTTTATATGTTTTTAGAATATTTACCAATTGGTTTTCCTGTTCAGTAGTTAAGTTGGAAGCAATTATTACTGGTAGGGTTTTCTTTGATCCTAAAAATACATACTTAAGTGATTCAGGTAAAGGTTTTAGTTCAAGTTGTGGTGGGGCCTGAATTGAAGGACGTAGTGGTTCAATTTTTCGCTCAGGTAAGGGCTCAATTTTCACTGACCAAGGTAATGAATGTGATGGTTGAGGTAAATTAAGCAGGGTATTTACTTCCTGGGTTTGAGTATCTTCAGTGGGTTCATCATCTTGTAGTAAATCTAAGGAGGAATTAGATTCAACTATTTCATCTATCTGATTGATTACAAAGCAGTCTTCCTCCTCTTGGGTGTACTTTGGGGTATTAAAAACATTAATTCTTACTTTTTGATTCCCAAAAGAAATATCCATAGCTCCCGTTTTACAGTTGATATTGGCATTCGCGGTTGCTAAGAATGGACGTCCTAAAATTATGGGATTTTGGTTCAGCTCTTGGGATGGTTCCATGTCAAGTATGAGAAAGTCTACAGGAAAATAACATTTATCTACTCTAACTAGAACATCCTCAATTAAACCACGCGGTGTTTTTATAGATCTATCAGCTAATTGCAAAATGACTGACGTGGGTTTTAATTCTCCAATCCCAAATTTTTCATAAACCGAGGTTGGAAGGAGGTTTACACTAGCTCCTAAGTCTAGTAATGCTCGGTCAAAGGTTATACCTCCAATAACACATGAAATTAAGGGTGCACCAGGATCTTTCATCTTTTGAGGTATTGGATTTAACAGGACCGCACTTACATCCTCGGATAGCATAACTCTTTTGGTGGTTCGTGGCTCACGCTTTTGGGTACAGAGTTCTTTAAGAAATTTAGCATAGGCTGGAACATGCTGAATTGCATCGATGGAGGGGTAAATTAATATGAACTTGTTTAAATAGTTCCATTAGCTCCTTGTTGCGTGTTTCTTGCTTTTTGCGAGAAGAGCCTGCTTCTAAGGCCGAAGGGAACGGGGCTTTGGGTTTATATGTCTCAGCTAATTCATCTGTTCTCTTCTTTTCTTTATCCATCTTATCAGTGTCAGTACCAGTCATTAAGCTCAAGTTCTTCTATATGATTATCCTCTTCTTCAAATTTCTCATCTTGGCTAACATCAGTATTGGCCTCTATCACCTGGTCTTGATATGGGTCCTTAAGAATCCTACCACTTCTAAGTTCAGATATTGCTTTGGCATTTTCTAATTGGGGGTTCTTAGGTGGAATGTTAGATGGATGAGTAAATCCAGGTGGTTGATAGACATTGGATGGATTATTTTTAGGATTTGCAATTGGTTGGCTTGGTAATTGACCCGGTTCTCTCCTCATGCTAGACTCAGCTATTTGTCCTATTTGAGCTTCTAGTCTGGCGATTGATTGTTGTTGGCTTAGAATTAATTGTTGAAGTTGATTGAATTTATCGTCGGCTAGATTGGTCTGTTGAGGAGGTGGGTATGAGGGTTGATTATAATGTAGTGGTTGAGAAGACTGACTAGGCTGACCCTTATTATAGGCATAGTTCTGGTATTGGGGCCTATTTTGATAATTCTGAACTGGTGGGATTTGGGTCTGAGCCTGAGTTTGTTGTGGTTTCCAAGAGAAATTAGGATGGTTTCTCCAACCAGGATTATATGAATTTGAATATGGGTCATTAAGTGGTTTTGAGTAACCTTGAGCAGCTTGGACTTGTTCTTGGATAAGAGGTGGTAATTGTGCAACCGTGGGACATTCACTTACATGATGTGTTGGGCTAGCACAAATAGAGCAAATCACTTGATAATTAGAAGCTGGTGTGTATTGTGCAGGGGATTGTTGACCTAAGTTTAGGAATTGATCTAATTTCTGTGCAATAAGGTCGACTTTATCTAATTTTTGTGCTATTATGTTCAAATCTGCCTTAGAATTGAGTTCCGAAGTTTTGATCTCATAAATTCCTGCCCGTTTTTGTTGAGAAATTGATCTTTCATAAGAAGATAATGAAGCATGGTTAATAGAGTTTTCACTTAAAGTTTCAAACAAGGTATAAGCTTCATCCTCACTTTTGCTCATGAATGCACCTCCACAGGATGCATCAACCATCTGCTTATATTGATCTCCTAAACCTTCATAGAAAGCTTGTACAATTTGCCACTTAGATAGACCATGGTGTGGGCATTTTCTAAGGAGTTCCTTAAGTCTTTCCCATGATTCATGAATTTGTTCCCCTGGAAGCTGAGCAAATCCCGTGATGGCTCGCCTCATGGTATTGGTTCGTCCTATGGGATAAAATTTCTTAAGAAATTCATGTTGCATCTCTGCCCATGTTTGAATTGTTCTTCCTAATGTGCCAAGCCAGTACTTGGCTTTATCTTTTAATGAGAAAGGGAACAAGGTCAGTCTAAGGGCATCATCAGAAAAATTCTGAATTTTTACCGTAGAGCAGATTTCTAAGAACTCATCCAGATGTTTGTAAGGGTCTTCATTGGCATTCCCATAAAAAGATGGGAGCATCTGGATTGTGGTCGACTTAATCTCATAGTGACTAGCAGGGATATCAGGTATGTGGATGCAAGTCGATGGGTTGTAGGTGGAAGGAATAAAGTATTCCTTCATCTGCCTAGGTGGTTCTTCACGATTTCCAGCCATTTGATTATCTGGTCTTAAATGAATTAGTCTTTCAATTTCAGGATCTGGTTTAACTAGGTCAGGTAAAAGTGATCTTCTACCGTGCATGTACTAGTGCAATTTGATATATGGTTCAATTTTTTTTTTTTTTTTAAATTATTATTATTTTATTTATTTATTTATTTTTTTAAGAAAAGAAGAGAGAAAGAAAGAAGAGGAAAAATCCTAAAGAATCTTAAATCTGGAGAAGATAGGGAGGAGTTAATTTTTATGTTAGATATTATTTGGCAAACAAGTTAGGCAATCAATCCTGACTAAGAGTTATCCTAGATCTAGACAGCTCCTAACTGCCAAGATCACCTTCAAGCCCTCCAAATAGAGGATTAACCAATCAACTGGCCAGGTAAGTGTAAAGTCGGTGGGAGTCCCTCCGTTGCTTGCCTTAGACACCAATTGTGCTTGGCCAGGTAAGCGAACAGAACCAATTAAGTAACCACCTTCTTTCGGGCCCAATCGTCCCTGAACCACTTTCCTAGACACCAGTCAAATTGATTAATCCTAACTTGGTTCAACTCTTAGGATTTCTTGTCCTATTGAGCTCGAATATCCTTAAAGGTTAATGTCTAATTGATTTTAAGAGTTTAAGGTTTGGGTTAATGCAGGATGCTGGTTGGTTGTTTGTGGGCTAAGGAAGGGTGATCAAATCCCCACCTTATCTTGTTTAATGGGTTGTGCCCTTAATTTGGTTTAATATGAAATATGCAAAAGAAAAAAAAAATTCCAATCAAAGAGTTCTATGCAATTTAAACTAATTAATTAAATTATAAAAAGGCTTACCTTGACTCCAGCAATCACCAAAAATAAGAATAAAAACTAATATGATGGATGCTCTAAATAATTAGGGTTTCTAATCTTGTGATGAGATTTTTAATTAGGTTTATGTAGGTAATATTTTTAATTAATTTAAAATAAAGCAAATATTAAAAATAAAGAAAGAGATTTAGGGTTTAGGAATGATCTCACCGAATAGGATTGAGAGTTTTGTTCGTGCCCTAATCTTCCTTGTTCCTTTTTTTTTTTTTTTCTGCAAAATAAATAAAAAAATAATGAGTAGGCAGTAAAAAAAAAATCAAAGAAATAAAGAAATTTTAATTTTTATGCCTCCCCGGCAACGGCGCCAAAAACTTGATAGGGACACGATGCTGTCGTTAAGACACCGTGTTTATCAATTTAAATCCGACTCTTTACTTTTTAAACTTAACTTAAAAATTATGAAGAAAGTGGTGAGTCGGGTCGAATCCACAGAGAGGCAATGATTTATTTCTAAAATCTTTGATTCTTTTTTTTTTTTAAGAAAAGAAAGCAAAGGATTTTTTTTTAAAAAATTAAAGTCAAAAAATAGATCTATAAATAAAAATAGAATTTAAATTATGCAAAAATAAATTTGATACTAAGATCTACTATTTAGATCTTAGCAACTACTTATAGTAAAATTAAAAAGCAATAAAGAACAAATAATTTAAAGAGCTAGAATTGAAAAGAATAATGAAACTTTCTTTATTAAATTTAAAACTAAGATGCAGAATTTAAATACAAGAAATTAAAGAAAATTCAGAATTTTAATACAAGAAATTAAAGGAAAAAGACTAGATGGAAGATCGCAGATCGGCGTAGGCATGAAGATGGCGTAGAAGACCGGCTCTTCTTCTCAGCAGCACCGCAGCTTTGAAGCAACCTTTAATCCAGAGCTTGACTTCCACCCTATACCTTAGCTTCCCTTCCAACCCTCCTCCCTTTCTTAGAGGCTTAGGATCCTTTTTATAGAGCTAGAAGAGGTAGATATTTATTTCTAAAAGCAATATGGGACTAATTTCCCTTTGTAATCGTAAAAATCTGAATAAAATTTGAATAAAAACAACTCTGTTATGACTCTGGTAAATCTGGTAAAATCAGGCTATCCGATAGGAATCGAACGGTTCAAAAATCATCAAAATCGGATGCCTATCAGCCCAGATCAGCTCGAATTAAATTCTGGCCGTCCGATCGCGCTTGATCGAGGAAATCTGGCCGCAAATCGCGCTTCGGGAGTCCTGATCACCGTCCGGGAGCATTCTGGACCGTCGGATCGAAGCTGGAATCAGGCGCTGCCATTTGATGGTGATCCGAGTGAAATTGGCAACCGAAAAAAATGCTGACCGTCCGATCTTAACCGCAATCAACCGCAGCCGTCCGATCGCGCAATTACTGTTCCCATGGACCGCGTAGACCGGCCGCACCGCACACCGCAACCAATCAACGCTTCTGTCACCGAGTGAAATGACCAGATTGCCCTGTGAGCCGCGATAAATTTTTGTAGACCCTTTAAGGGTCTAGGTCCACCACGTGGCAGGCTCTGATTCGCCGGACTTTTGCTGAGCTGGCGGTCCACGCCTGGATCGTAGACCGGCTGATGGCTTCAATGACTGAGTCGGCTTTGATGGCTCGGCTTGGCTTGGTGGCTCGGCTTGGCTTGGTGGCTCGGCTTGCGGAGCCGGTTGAGCCGTTTTCTTTTTTTTATTTAATTTTTATTTATTTTATATTTTTTTAAAAATTCATATCTTTTTCATTTTAGCTCCGTTTTACTTGAAATTTATTTCGTTGTGATCAAAAAAATGAGCTCTTTCTTTTGAATAATAAAATTTTATTTTTTAATTTTTATTTATTTTTTATTATTTTTTAATTAATTTTTTAATTAATAAAAATATGAATTTTTTCAAAAATTATATATAAATTGATTGATAATTCTTAAAAATTAATATAAATTAATTAATAAATTAATACTTTTATTGGTGAATTTATGATGCTTATCAGTGTACTCCCTACCTCCCCATTTTAGAATTCCTTCCCCTTTTAGATACCATGATTTGATATTCATTAATAAGAGTTTCCCTCTCGATACCCTCAGCGGGCTCTTACATGACTTGATTCGATGGGTCCTCCCTCTGCTCCAAGCGTGACCCACAGGACCCCTCCAACCTCCTCCAAAACTTGCAGTGCCCCTTTGATTTTCTCGCTCCTAGGCAGAACTCAAGTGACCCCCCCTCCGATCTCCTCTCTTGTATGTGCCCATCACACCTCCGACCTGTCCCATCTGAGCCCGCATTTTCAAGCAATATCAATGGACTCTCTCTCTCCCATGTGAATGAGCTCCTCTCCTACACTCTCGGGTAGAACTTGAGTTCCTCCAAACTTCTGGCTATGGCCATGTGACCTCCGACTGGCCTCTACCAAGTTCATGCTCAAACTCCTCCAATCTTCCTCCCATGCGCATTGTGACTCCCCCGACCAAACTTTCTTGTGCTCTCAGGCACAATCCATGGTGACTCCAGTTGAACTTCCCTCTCCCATAACCTGTAGTGCCTCTCCCTCCAATCTTCTCCCCATGCGCTGATCTCCTTCCTCAAAACTTTGAGCAATGGTCGGAACTGGTTGAAGCTATGGTGCCGACCTTCTTCCCACCATGCATCCAGGCATGACTAATCGTGCATCCAAACTTGCACCTCCCCCCACCTCCACGATCGAGGTCCTCCCTAAGATCAAGCTCCTCCCTTGCGCATGATGCCGCCGACCCACTCCTCTTCATCATTGACAGCTGCGGGCTCCCAATGTGGTCGAGGTCCCCATCATGACAAAGCCCAAGCCACCAGTAAAAGGCCACAATCTTCATACACGGCTGTGAATTTTATCCGCTGAAGCCTAGTTAAAAAAAAGAGAAAAGAAAAAGAAAAAGAAAGGGGGAGAGAGAAGAAGAAGAAAAGAATGAGAGGAGAAGAAAAGAAGAGACTAGCTGGCTGACCCTTTCCTCCAGGTGCCTAGATGTGGATGAACTTGCAACAATGGCGCCAAAGTCTGTGCACCTCTGGTGCAGCTGAACCGACCATCGGGCGGCCCTCGAAGTCCTCATACATGTGGTGCCGAGGTCCTCATGAGGTCTGTGCACCCCCAACATGGTCCAGGTCCCTCACGCCGAGGTCCATATGCTCCAAATATGGCCGAAGTCCTTTGCACATGTATACTTTTGACTTTTTCTAAGGTTCTTCTATCATCTCACATCAAACAGCATGAAGCTGACTTGGAACAACCTCAAAGCCACCTGTAACAAGCTATAACCTCCACACTTGGCCCGGTGAATTCCACTCAAAGCCAAGTTAATACAAAAAAAAAGGGGAAAGAAGAAAAAGACAAAGTCTGATCTGAACTGGAGTAATCTAAGACAAAGGCTCCAATCAAATAACAAGAGGGGGTCAAACAGAGCTTAAGGTTGAAGAAATGGAGAACTCATGGTAAGAGACTTCTAAGCTTTTGTCCATTATCTTTTCTTTCTTGCAGGGCTATAGGACACCAAAATCGAAGCCGCACCCAAAGTCAATCAAGACTAAGTTCAAGAAACTATGCTAAAACTGAAGTAAGAATCCAGACCAATTCGAGGTCAAGTTCAAGACTCATCCGAGGTGCAAGCAAAACAAATCCGACCCTCCTCCCACTTCCTTTATCCATTTTTCACTTTTCCATTCCCCTCTTTTTTTTGGACACATAGGAACTGAACCTCTTTTTTCTTTTTTTTTTTTTTTGGACACTAGGAATTGAACCTCTTTTTTTTTTTTTTTTTGACACTTAGGAATTGAACCTTTTTTTTTTTTGAACAACTCTTCAAATTTATCTCCTACCACTTTCTGATGGTT
This sequence comes from Cocos nucifera, assembly GCA_006176705.1. Lineage (NCBI taxonomy): Eukaryota > Viridiplantae > Streptophyta > Magnoliopsida > Arecales > Arecaceae > Cocos > Cocos nucifera. The sequence continues at coordinate 71,091 of QRFJ01003847.1, forward strand.
CGACATGGACTTTGGATTACCATGATCTACAATAAAAATAGATAGATAAATAAATAAATACCAAAAACTATGTAGCTTACTGCATCATGGTTAGAGAAAAGCTTTTTATTGGTGATTAATGCGACAAAAGTTGATAGAATGGTGAAAGTCTTAAGAAGCCTCATAAGTTCGCCAAATACAGTGCAGCTGCATCCTCTTGTTTTACAATATTTCAAATCCTCAATTTCGATATTCTTCTTACACCATTAGATCTAGAGTTGATCTAGCAGTCATCTTGATTTATGCAGATGTTAGTATGTGGAGTGTTGATAGTTAATTTTAGAATGTTTTTCACTTAAGTTGCCATTCCTATATGCATCTGGAAGAAGGTTTATATAGGATCCTTACTGGGCATCCAATTTGCTCATATTTATGAAGTTTTTAAATTGGATTTTGCCTAGCAAATCTAAGCATAAATAAAGACCCCCTTCTAATGTTTGATTCTATTCAGAATTCAAGAGAATGGATGAAAAATCAAGAATAGAATATGACTAAGAAATCTGCATAATTATATCTCTTATTTGGATCTCATGGCTCTTTGTTGGTTCAGATCATCCTTGCCATTGTCTCCTTGCCTAATTGAAATTTTTTCCTCATTTGAAGCCCCTCGATTTGAGCCTAGGTAGGATTTGTTGAAGATGGATGCTGAATCCCATTGTTATTCGAGTGACGTAATGGAGCTCCTCTCGTTGGATGCTCATTTCTTTCCATAAATGGGCTTAAAGTTCCTTCCTCTAGCATCATCTGTTGATGCAGAAATCCATCTAGAGGTTGGATCACTGGAGCTGCGTGACGGTGGCGAGTTGGCGGCGATGGGATGGAGGTGGCCATACCTACAAGAAAAGTCCTCGATCGAAGTTGGCTCCAATGGGGATCTTCCAATGCTCAAGGCAATTTTTCATTCAATAGAGGAAAGAAGATGAGCATTTGAGAGATAAGAGTTGTATAACTTGGGATCCCTCTTTTTTCTCTTTTATAGAAGGGTCTAGAGTTTGTTAGGATGGATTGTAGATTGTTAATCATGGGAGAGCAGTGGGTTGTCAGAGATATTTTATTTGCCTACTAGAATATTCTCAGAAATCATGTCAGATATTGTCCCCTCATAACATATAGGAGGAAGTTGACAACCCAGAGGAGTCTGGAGGAGTTCATCCTAGGGGTGTTCATTTATCTTGGGAGGGTTTGGAGGGATCCTAGAGGAGCTCATCTTGGGGGAGTTCATCTTGAGGGAGTTCATCCTAGAGGAGTTCATCCTGAGAGAGCTCATCTTGGGTAGTTCATCCTGAAGAAGTTCATCCTGAAGGAGTTCATCCCGAAGGAGTTCATCTTAGAGAAGCTCATCCTAGGAGAGCTCATTCTGGAGGAGTTTGTCTTAGAGGAGTTCATCCTGGAGGAGTTCGTTCTGAAGGAGTTCATCTTGAGGGAGCTCATCATGGGAGAGTTCATCCTGAAGAAGTTCAGCCTTCAATTTAGCTTTCTAAAGACCTTGGCTTTCATCTTTTGATAACTTTAAGCTCGGCCTGAGATGGGACCTTGGCCTTAGCCTTCAATGGCCTTCAATTCAGCCTTTCGAAGATCTTGGCTTCCATCTTTTGATAACTTCAATCTTGGCCTAAGATGGGACCTCGGTCTTAGGCTTCAATGGCCTTGAACTAACCTATATTGTTACCCGAGCTTTCCTCCTTTGATGATATCAAGCTCGGCCTGACTCAGGACCTCATCCTCAGCCCCTCGAAGACCTTCAATCAGTCGACATCATGACTTTGGCTTTTGTCTCTCGATGAACTCAAGTTTGGCCTAAGATAGAATCTCGGCCTCAACTTTCTGAAGATCTTCAATCATCCTATGTTCTCATATCTTCAGCAGGCATAAAAATCCTCCAACAATAGCCTCCCTACTTTCGAGTTCGGACTTTTGTTCGAATGAAGTATAGTACATCGGACTTGCCGAAGACATGTCATTTTTTATCATTTAGACTTAGAATCTTCTAGCTTCTTATTGAAATTGTTTGAAGGTCATTAATTTTATCCTCAGATTTTTGAGCTCAGATTCCTGCCAATCTCTATCTTCTAAGGTCGGATTTTTGCATAGATTAACATTCTAAGCTTGGATTGTCGTAGGCCTCTACTTTCTAAGCTTGGATTTATGCGAATATTGATATTTGGAGTTTGGATTTCTACATGTCTTTATCTTCTAGGATTGGATTCCTACAAATATTGATATTTGGAGTTTGGATTTCTACAGATCTTTGCTTCATGTTTAGAAATCAAAGGTTTTTACCCTTGCTAGGTCGAGCTTATCCTTCTATCTTAAATAACCGAAGGATTCCTCTCTATGTCAGGATGAGGTCCTTCTCTTATCCATGACACAGTCATAGAAAAATACCTGGGCCATTGAAGGGGCCTTTCCCCACCTCCCATCTTAAATTAACGAGGATCTTTGTTTTGCTCATGTTAGGATGAGGTTCTCCTCTTATTCGTAACATGGCTGTAGTGAAGGAAAATCCTGATTTTTTGGATCAGGTTCGTTCAGATCTTGATCAGATCAAGATATATATTTTAAAATTTTTTCTCTTTGATCTAGATCAGATCTGGGATGTTTCAAATCAGATTTTTATTATTTTAATAATTAAAATAAAATTAAGTAAAATAAATCAAATTTAATTTACCTTGAAGTGGATAATCCTATTACTCGATGATGATCCTGTGAGCAGCAGAAGGTTCTGGATCTAGCCACGCAAGTGCCTGGCTTCTACCGATATCCACTCAGGCTAGATCTAGAGATCCTCTTCTTCTCTAACATGTCTCCAAAAATTAGATCTGGATCTGATCTTGAGGATCTTCAAAACTCCTTTTGAAGATCAGTAGTTGTCCTTTGCAGCAGCGCAGCCTTCTAGCTTTCAGTCGCCTTTCTCTCAAGCTCATCAAAAAAAAAAAAAAAAACAATCCAAGGTTAAAAGGCCTAAGCCGAGCTAAAGTTAATTTAAGACCAAGCCAAGTCAGGATCAGGATAGCTAAAGCTAAAATACATCTAAGCTGAGTTAAGATTAAACAGCCGAGCCAGAGTCAAATCATGACCAAGGGCTGAACTACACAAAGCCCAAATTCAAGTCAAGCAAAAATCAGCAAGAAAGCAGACTATAAAATATTGATCAAAAGAAGATCTGTTAACCTGAGGGATCGGAGGAGGAAGAGGCCCTTTCACAGCCCTCATATGCTCCTACAGTCCTATTTAGGAACAGGGGAGAACCTTATCCTAACATGAGCAAAGTAGAGGCCCTCATTAATTAATATTGAGATGAGGGAGAGCCCTACCCAATGGGCCCTAATGTGCTCTACAGCCGTATTAGGAATAGGAGGAGAATAATCTCATTCCTAATGTGAGCAAAGAGAGAAAGTCTCATTTATTTAAGATGAGATGAGAGGAGAGCCCTGCCAACGTCCCTAATGTACTCCCTACAGCACATAGGATAGGAGGAGAACCTCATCCTAATACGAGCAAAGTAGGAAGACCTCGTTAATTTAAGAGATGAAGATGAGGAAAAACCCTGCCAACGAGTCCTAATGTGCCCTACAGCCACATTAGAATAGGGGGAAGAACCTCATCCTAACACAAGCAAAGCCAGAAGGCCACATAAATTTAAATGGATGAGATGAGGAAGGAGAGAGGCCCTGCCAATGTCCAATATGCCCATACATGTTAGATATTTGCATAGAAGCCAGAATGGCTGACCACTTGTAATGCATTTCTTAGGGAAAATTATAATTTTGACTAATATCAATAAAATGGTTATTTTCTATTCACAATGTGTATTTAGTGTCTGTGATACTTCCTTTAAGTTAATGATAATGATAATTCATGATTTTCAAGATTGAAAAAATTTAAGGACATGAATAATTTTATTAACTCATATAAAATTGCTTTCCGACCATAGGATCATCACGAGGATGGTGATTGATTCGAAAAATTGGTTGTCAATCGCTTCTTTAGTAGATGAGTTTTTGAGTCTATGATGTGGAGACACTGGAGTGAGAGTACAGGTACTCGTTAAGAGAATGAGGGCACTGAGTGTGACCATCTCAGTAGCCATTATGGTCTACCTTCTAATCGAATGACAACTCGATGCTCAGTAGTGTGTCTGGTTCTATGATCTTTGAGATGCATCGAAGTTTCATCTTAAGGTGTTATATTTTACTAACATTACTCGATCTTATAGCCATCGGGAATCCTGAGTGTAGTTGCTATAGCATGTTTCATTGTAGGAAATGGATAGATTCAAAGATGAAATCTATCTACCTCGGTGGTAGAGGAGAGCCCATGATGATCATAAGAATCAAGTCCAAAAGTCCATGGGCCATGACAGAGTGAAAAATAGAAAGAGTTTTTATTTAGTTTCTCACAATCGAACTTGTATCGATTTTACATCTATGACAGGGACTAGGGTTTGACGAGTTCACCTTAACCTAATCTGATCGGAAGCTCAAAGATAGAAGAACTTTAATTACAAGATATCTACACCAAGAGGTTGCATTTAGCTCTGATGGGTGCCACCAATACTGCTAGGGTGTCACTGGTGGATTTTTGGGAGCAATTAGAATGATAGATGATCAATCATTCTAGTTGTTCGAATCAGAAGAGTTCTGAATCCATGCGAAAGGAGTTTTTGATGATGTCGATTGATAGGATCAATATATATCCCATTTACTCATTACAGAACTAACACTTACTAGGTCACACAACAGGTTTGAATCTGGTGATCATCAATTGAACTAATCTAGTTTCAATTGATTGAATGAAGATTCATTAGGTTCAAGAAATCTGCTACACTTGAATTGAAACTAAACGTTCTTCTTTTACCTATCATGAAATAGTTTGTCCTGACTGTAGCCAAAAGAAGTTTATTTCTTGCGATTTCAAGAGGGAGGGGCCTTCATTTGGTCTGAACTGGAGCGCTGTCCAAGTCTTAAATAGGTTGTCTTATAATTCTGATAAGCAAGCATTTCATTTTCAGCTACCATTTCTCATCCTTTGACTGTAGGTCAAAAGTTGCAGCTTTTGATTGGTCGAAACTCGATTGACCATTAGACACTCATTGACTTTTGTATGGTCGTTCGACGGCACCTTATTGGAGAGTCTGGTGGGGCTTTCTCTCCTACGTCAGAACCTGACAGAGGAGAGGGGGGCACGCACCTTTGGCGTGTGCCCAAGATTTGGAGAGGCACCAGCGAGTCCCTAGTTGGATTTGAGGGCTTCATCTCCTTTTTGGATTTTCGAATTATAGAGTTCTCCTAAGAACCACTTGATGTGGTCTTAGGTGCCTCAAGGAGAAGAATTTCCAGGGACTCTAATTATTTCCACCAATAGTAGATTTAAATCTGATGGTTTCCCAAAGAGTTTGGTGAATTGGATGGGAAAAAGAGAGTTGGATCACAGGACAGTTCGTATAAATAAGTAACCCTGTGCGCCACTCAAAATAAGATTGTAGTGGAAATTGGAAATCCACTGCTCCCAAGGCTGCCTCTCCCTCTCCTCCATGCCAACCACCTTCTTCCTCTCTCTCCTCGGCTCCAGATCTAAAGTTTATCTTGGACCTTAGGTGGTGCAATTCCAGATCGAGAGAAAGGCGACTGAAAGCTAGTAGGGCTGATGCTTGCCAGAAGGACAAACTGCTGATCTTCAAGGTAGAGTTTGAAGAATCCTTCAGATCTAATCCGGAGATCTAATTTTGTGGAGACATTGATGAGAAGAAGAATCTCTAGATTCCAGTGCATGATATCGTGGTAAGAAGCCAGGCACTTCGGTGGCTAGATCATGAACCTTTCGCTGTCACAGATTCATCATCTAGATAATGATTACCACTTCAAGATAAATTAATATTTTGATTATTTACTCTAATTTTTGTTATGTTAATTATTAAAATTAATAAAATAGTGATTTAAAATCCAGATCTAATCTATAGATCAAGAGTAATAAAATTTTAAATATATAATGCTCTTGATCGATCAAGATTGAACGAAACCTATGTCCAGGAAAATCAGGTATTTCCCTTCAATGGTATCAAAGTCAAGTTCTAAAAGTATTTAGAGTCTATTTTTAAATTTTTTTAATTAAAAAATAAGTAATTTCATATGTCACATGAGATGTGGATTAGATCTAATGATCAGAAAAAATTAAATTAAATAATTTGATCATAAGATTAGAAAATTATGCATGACTGGTTTAAATAGAGATGTCTTATATATTTTTAAATTTAATTTGTTTTAACATATTTTAAATCTATTTATTACTATTTTTTAATATAAATGGTTATAATAATATCTAAAAATAAAAAATAAAAATTATTTAATTTTTAAAATCATATGAGATATGATTGAGCCCAAATTGTTAGACTAGTTGTAGAATTTCTTAACATAGTTGTCATAGATTAAGTTATATTTTGATAAGATCATTTAAATCCTAATTTTTTAGATATTATTGAGATAATTTAGATCTGAAAATATGCATGATTTGATACGATGAGATTATATGCAAATTAACCATGTTAATCTAATTGTATATGAGATATATGATTATTAGATTCGTAAAACTGTTTTTGTAGTATTGGCATGTCCTGATTAAGGCGTTCCTCTTGCCGGTCCGTCATAAGAATAAAGAAGGGTTTAAGGGCCTCATCCTCCCTCGAGGGTGTTCTTATGACGTAGTAGGGTGACTGCATGTTTCCTCTTAATCAAAAACCCAAACTTACTTTCTGCAAAACCCTAGATCCTGAAACCCTAGGATTTATTATGCTTATTTATTTATGACCCTACTTAATTAAAATTAAGATTATTAAAATATTTTTTAGATCTTAAAATTGAGAATTTTAGATCAAACATTATTCATAATATTAGGTTCGGACTTGGGGTTAGCTTAATTAGGTGTAAGGTTGATCAAAATCGATCAAGAGTTGGTTAGATAGAGATCAACAATGATTAATTAACCAGCCTATAGGATAAGTCTGGGTCAAGACGATCATGATCAAGCAAGACCTAATTAGGCTCAGAGGTTAGAGTCTGGAATTGAGCTAACCCAATTGTGTTCTGACTCAAAACAATTTGGCGTCTAAGGTGAAGTATTTGGCACACAGGACTGACTGGTTTTTAATTGGAGCTTTACTCGGACCTGACATGCCGTTCTTGTGTACGAATGTTGAATGGCATATTCCTTTTTCCACCGGTCTCACTTACCTGGCATATCTGTTGACACAGTTCTGATAAAGGTGGTCATAATCCGAGCTAACCATGCCACTTAGTTAGTCATAATGTTAGACTATGACAGTCTAGTTTAATGAGACCCTAAATCAATTCTCCCGTAAGAAAAGAATTAATCTGAGGTCTTCCACCGATTGTAATGTGCAGGCCCTTTTTCGGGTTGATTGTTTTTGGCTAGATACAGTGGCTCAGTTGATCAGGAACACAACCATGTTCTACTAGGCATTGATGCTATGGGCCGGAGGATGATTGGGCTCAATATTCTAGATATGTGAAGAGTCGTCAATTAGAAATCCTAGTCTGTGCAAATGGTGGGTCTGACTTAACTAAGGGACCGGATCAATATTGGATACGTAGATTCATGAATTAGAGACCCAAGTTTGGGTGCACCATGATTAGAGAATCATTGAACAAGAGTTGTTCACTCATTGGCTAACCCATCACCAATAACTGTTAGGTGAGGTGATGAGTCAGTTGGTGAGACCGCACCACCCACTAGAAATCATTAATTATGGAGATTTTTGCATCTCTACAGAGAGAGTGTAGGGATCTGAGAAAATAGTGGGAGCTAATTTGTTTAAAAATAAAATTCCTAAATAAATTGATCAAGTCATAATTATAGTACCTAATTAGAATCATAGTATCTAACTAGAATCTTTGACTCTCTATAGAAAAATGTCTGGATCCAACCTATTGGCACGTATCCTGGACACACATAGACGACTGAACCCCAATATTTAAAAGATGCTCAGAAACTACAAAATATTTTGGTTCGAGAATAGAACCCCATGTTATGGACAGGAGCCTCCCATCTTACACAACCATCCCCACTGAATCAGAGAGCATCTTATGCGAAAAGATAACGAAGATTAATAAGGCAGATATTAATGTGGCTCAAATTCGATGAGGCTTCCAGCACCAACATGAAAATCAGACTGCCCGTCAATTTACCGTATATGAGCTACTTAATGAGTGAATAAGCGCAGCCAAAGTAACAATTCCGAAATGACTTTAAGGCTAAGTGCGTGATGGACAGTCGATCCAAGATCACTGCGATGATGATCAAATACATGGAAAAAGCTGAGATAGCTCGAATGTGAAGTTAAACTTGGATCTTAGAAACATATTATCTACAATCCTTAACGAGCATAGGCAATTCATCCGAATACACATGCATAAACTCAAAAACCTTGGCTAAAATTAATGAATGCCTGCACCCTTGAGCTCTATGAAAGTTCTAAAGGCTCAGTCTGGGGCTAGAATACGAACCTTCACCAAAAGAAAATCTTAGGAAAGAAAAAAAAAGTCTGTGAAAAAGTAGAAGGCTGAGAGCAAAGAAAAAAGGCAGAGCCAAGATGAAGATTCTGCCAAGAAAAAAGTATTCCATTCAACAGCGACCAACCACGGAAAGTGAACGTCATCTACCGTGCCACCCGAAACAAGAAGGCAAAGGTCCTTCTGGAGGTAGGCTCAAATAGAGCAAAAACGTAATGCCAAAGACCTAGGATTAGTCCAAACGAACAGATATCTAAGGCACCCTTAGATTAGGTCATAAAGCAGAAGCATAGGATCAACAAATGAAGAAAAAATGCGGCTATGAGTCATGACTTCCGAGTCAATCCAACTTGTGAATCTTGTCTCCAATGCAAAATGACCAAACCCCTTTGTAGGATGGGGAGAGGGCCACAGATCTCCTGCCCTAGACATACTGATGGGTGGCCCATTTGATTGCCGGCAGAGACCCATTTTATCTACTTCATTACCTTATAACCGATGATCGTCTAGCTATGGGTATGTATTTATGAGAACACAAGTCTGAAGCTTTGAAAAAGTTAAAAGAATCAGACATGAAGTAGAAAAAAATATGGTAAACCATTAAAGGTTCTTCGATCGATCAACGGAGGTGAATACCGTAGCGCGGAAATTCTTTAGACTACTAAGGATATCGGCATAGTTCTCTCATGGACTCCACCAGGAACACCTCAACTCAAGGGATTTCAGAACACGAGAAAATAGGACCTATGGGATATAGTCCATCCATGATAAGCTTCAACAGACCTTGATGATCTTTGGGACATTCATTATAACTTAATATCTCTAAATGGTTCCCCTAAGATCGTTCCTACCAACATATGAGATTATGGTATGTAAGAAACCAGCTCGAGTCATCTCAGAATTTGGGAGGTTTGGCCATTCGAAAGACAATACAGCAACAAGAAGTTTAGGTTCCTTAGAGATTCGATCAAGGATAATCCTAAAGATGTATAGGATACTATTTCTACATTCCAGAAGGACCCACAATGTGATTGTGAGCACATGCCATCTTCTAAAAAAAATAAGTTTATCAAGATAGGCGCAGAAAGATAGATAAGCTGAGAAAAAGTCCACAAGTACAACGAGCTAAGACCAATTGGACCAAATTCAGGTTGAGCCAATAAAAACTTCCTCCTCCACCGTTGATCGAAACAGAGTTTTCCACTTCCTTTTCCATGAAAATAACTAGGTATTCATTTCAAAGGAAGTAGAGAAATTATCCTCATAGGTAATGGGCTCCATGGTGATGATCCCAAAACCTACAATGAGCGATATCAGAATCGATCAAGAAAGCTAGAGGCAATGCAGTCAAAAATTGACTCGATGCACTCGAACCAAGTCTGGACCTTGGTAATCTACCAGAAGTTATAGTACTACTTGCGGTTGTAAATGGATCTCAAAAGAAAGATTGGTGCAGATGGAAATGTGAGACATTCAAGGCTAGACTAGTGGCAAAAGGTTATAGTCAACTGCGAAGGCATTGACTACCAGATACCTTTTCTCCAGTGGCTATGCTAAAATCCATCCGCACATTGCTGCCGTTCCAACCTATTCGATTATGAAATATGGCAAATGGACGTGGAAAATGCATTCTTGAATGGATATTTAAGGAAGATATCGTATATGGCAACAGCCGCTAGGTTTCACATCCAGTGATAAGATCATAATGTTTGCAAGCTACAAAGGTCCATATATGGACTTAAGCAAGCATCTCAGAGCTGGAACACTCGTTTCAATGATGTGATCAAAATATTTGGTTTCATAAAAAATGAAGAGGAACCGTATTTTTCAAAAAGAATCAGTGGGAGCGCTATTGTCTCCTCGTATTGTACGTGGATGACATCTTCTTATTCGGAATGAATTCCCATTAAATGACAACAGTCAAATATGGTGTCCAAGAAATTCTCCATGAAGGACCTAGGTGAAGCATCCTTTATTCTAGGAATTAAGGTTTATAGGGATAGACCGAATAGGATAATTAGGACTTTCACAGAAGACTATACATAGAGAAATACTAAAGAAGTTTAGTATGGAAAACTCTAAAGAGGGATTAATATCCTTGATACATGTATTGCACTTTCCAAGAAGATACTCCTCAGCACACTGAGGAATAGAAACGAAACATGAGCAAGATTCTTATCTTCTGTAATAGGAGCTCATGTATGCCATGCTATGTACACGACTGAATATAGCCCATGCTTGAGGTCACAAGCAGATATCAGTCAATCCAGATGAAGAACACTGGACTTCTGTGAAATGTATCCTTAAGTACTTGAGAAGAACTAAGAATGTTGTGATGGTTTTGTTACGGAGAACTCCAAGTTAGGAACACAGACCAGATTTATGTCCGATGTAGATGATCAAAAGTCGACATCTAGTGAGAGTGTTTGTGTGTAAATGTGGTGCGTCAGCTGAAAGAGTTCCAAGCAAACTGTGATAGCAGATTCCACCATGGAAGAAGAATATATCGCTGCATCAGAGGCTACAAAGGTAGCATTCTGGTACAAAAAGTTGCTGCATGAAATTCAAGTAATGGCCATCAGAACCATCCTCGTATCTGTGACAACAAGGTGCCATAGCCCTGGTAAGGACCGAGGTCTCACCAAAAATCCTAGCACATGAGCAGTGAACCACCTCATCCGCGATTACTCAGAAAGGTTACGTCGAGGTCAAAAGAGTTGACTCCATAGACAATGTGGCCGACCCGTTACAAAGCCGTTAGGCAGTCTAGAAGATCGAAGCCCACCTTGAGAAGATGGACTTAGACTGGAGCCATTGGCTTTGGACAAGTGGGAGATTGTTAGTATATGTGCCCAGAAGCCAGAATTGGCTGACACTTGTAATACACTTCTATGGGCAAAATATATAATTTTGACTAATATCAATAAAATGGATTATTTTCTATCACATAGTTGTATTTAGTGTCTGTGATACATCCTTGAGTTATATGATAATGATAATTCATATTTCAAGAGTTGAAAATTAAGACATGAATAATCATTATTAACTCGTAAATGTCTCTACCATAGGATCATCATGAGGATGGTGATTGATCGAAGGTTGGTGTACAATTGCTTCTCTTTAGTAGATGAGTCTTGAGTCATACGGTGTGGAGACACCAGAGTGAGAGTATAGTGACTCATTAGAGAACGAAGGCACTGAGCGTGACCATCAAGTATCCATTAAGGGAGTCTACAATTCTCGTCAATGACTGACTCAATGCTGCATAGGTGTGTCTATATCTTTGACCTGAGTCATCGATAGTATTCACTTGAGGTGTTATATGTTAGATAAGTGCCCTAGAAGCCAGAATTGGCTGACACTTGTAATAACTTATAGGCAAACATTATAATTTTGACTAAAATCAATAAAGGTTTATTTCTATCACATATGTTATTAGTGTCTGTGTACATCCTTTGAGTTAATGGTAATGATAATTCATATTTTCAAGAGTTGAAAATTTAAGACATGAATAATCATTGTTAACTCATAAAATGCTCCTGACCATAGGATCATCACGAGGATGGTGATTGATCCAATCGCTTCTCTTTAGTAGATGAGTCTTAAGTCTATGATGTGGAACACCAGAGCGAGAGTACAGATACTCGTTAGAGAATGAGAGCACTGAGCGTGACCACCTCGAGTAGTCATTAGGGAGTCTACCTTCTCGTCGATGACTGACTCGATGCTGAGTAGTGTGTCTGGTTCTTTGATATGAGGTGCAATCGGTAGTTCACCTTGAGTTGTTATAGGTTGACTGCCCATTACTCAATCTCCTAGCCATATGGAACCCTGAGGTGTATGTTGGCTATAGCATGTTCATTGTAGGAACTGGATGGCACAAGATGGAATCTATTCTACCTCGGTGATAGAGGAGCAGCCCTATGATAATCATAAATCAAGTCCAGAAGCCCATGGCCATGGCAGAGTGAAATAATAGAAAGAGTTTCTATTTAGATTTTTACATTCAAATCAAATCGAATGATTACATTATATGAACAGAAACTAGTTTTGATGAGTTCACCTAAACCTAATCTGATCGGGGCTCAAGATAGGAAGAATGAATCACATAGGTAGCTGACCAAGGGTTCACATTCAGCTCTTGATGGTTGCCACCATATACTGCTATTTCACGGTGGAATTTGAGAGCAATTAGAATGATTAGATGATCGATCATTCTAGCTGTTCGAATCAGAAAGTTCTGATCCATCGAAAGGAGTTTCGAAATGTCGATGATAGAATAGATCATGACATATCCCATTACCATATTAGAAACTGAACCTAACTGTGGTCACACAAATAAGGTTTGAATCTTGGTGATCATCAATTGAACTGATCTAGTTCAATTGATCTGAATGAGATTCAATTAGGTTCAAGAAATCATGCTAGCACTCGATTGAGCCTAAACGTCTTCTTTTGCTATCATAAATAAGTTATCCTGTTTGAGCTAAAAGAGTTTGTGCTCTATTAGAGGCCTTCATATGGTCTGACTGGAGGTTGTCCAAGGCAGAAAAGGTTGTCTTATTTTGTAAGACATTACCTACCATTTTTGGTCACCTGCCATTTCTTGTTCTTTCACTTTGGTCAAAAGTCTACTTTTGACTGGTCAAATGTTGACCATTGACACTTTGACTTTTGACCACATGTCATGCACCTATTGGAGAGCTGGTGGGGGCCTATCCTCCTATCAGAACCTAGCAAGGAGGAGGGCGCATGCCACCCTAGGCGTGTGCCCAAGTTGGAGGCGCCTAGGAGTCCTTGTTGGACAAGGACTCCATCTCCTTTTTGGATTTCAATTAGAGTTCTTCTAAGAACCAACTTTGATTGGTCTTAGGCACCCTCTAAGGAGGAATCCAGGGAACTCTATTCCCACCAATCAGATTTAGATCTGATTCTACAAAGGGTTGTGATTGGTTGGGAAAAAGAGGAGTTGGATCACGCTTAGTCGATAAATAAGACCCTATGCCCAACCCAGATTGTGATTGGAAGTGATGGAAAGGAATCACAATTCCCATGCCCCAAGGCTACCTCTCCCCTCCTCCTCCATGCCTAACCACCTTCTCCCCTTGCTCTCCACGTCCAAAAGGAGTTTTGGATTTTTGTTGGTGCGATTCAAGCAAGAGAAAGGCGATCAAAAGCAAGAAGGCTGCACTGCTGCATAGGACGACTGCTGATCTTCAAAAGGAGTCTTGAAGATCCTCCAGATCAAATCCAGATTTGATTTTTGGAGACATGATAGAGAAGAAGAGGATCTCCAGATTCAACCCGAGTGGATACCGATAAAGGCCAGGTGCTTGCGTGGCTAGATCCAGAACCTTCCACTGCATACAGGATCATCAACAGGTAATTGGATTACCCAAATTAGGTAAATTAAATTTGATTTAATTTATCCTTATTTTATTTTATGTATTAAAATAATAAGAATCAGATCTGAAACATCCCAGATCTAATATAAATCAAAGAGAAAAATTTTTAAAATATATCTCTTGAACTGATCTGATCTGAACGAACCTGGATCAAAAAATCAGGATTTTCCTTCAATAGTTTAACTACACCATTACTCGATCTCCTAGCCATTCGAAACCCTGAGGTGTATGTTAGCTATAGCATGTTCATTGTAGGAACTGGATAGCATCAAGATGGAATCTATCTACCTCGGTGGTAGAGGAGCAGCCCTATGATGATCATAAGAATCAAGTCCAAAAGTCCATGGCCATGGCAAAGTGAAATAATAGAAAAAATTTCTATTTAGGTTTTTACATCGGACTTGAATCGAATGATTCATCATATGACAGAGACTAGGGTTTGATGAGTTCACCTTAACCCTAATCTGATCGGGGCTCAAGATAGAAGAACTTAATCACAAAGGTAGCTGCACCAAAAGGTTTGCATTCAGCTCTGATGGGTTGCCACCATATACTGCTAGGTGTCACTGGTGGATTTTGAGAGCAATTGAATGATTTAGATGATCGATCATTCTACGCTGTTCGAATTAGAAGAGTTCTGATCCATCGAAAGGAGTTTTAATGATGTCGATGATAGAGATCATGACATATTCTATTACCATACAGAACTGAACCTAACTGGGTCACACAAATAAGGATTTGAATCTGGTGATCATCAATTGAACTAATTCAGTTCAATTGATCTGAATGAGATTCAATTAGGTTCAAGAAAATCATGCTAGCACTCGATTGAACCTAACATTCTTCTTGAAGGGAAATCCTGATTTTCCGATCCAGGTTCGTTCAGATCTGATCAGATCAAGAGATATATTTCAAAAATTTTTCTCTTGATCCCAATCAGATCTTGATATATTTCAGATCTGATTCTTATTATTTTAATAAAATAAAATTAAAAGATAAATTAAATCAAATTTAATTTACCTGATCTAGGTAATCTTATTACCCTGTTGATGATCCTGTTTGCAGCGGAAGGTTCTGGATCTTAGCCACGCAAGTGCCTGGCTCTACCGGTATCCACTCGGATTGAATCTAGAGATCTCTTTCTCTATCATACCTCCAAAAATAGATCTGAATCTGATCTGAAGGATCTTCAAAACTCTTTTGAAGATGAGCAGTCGTCCTTGCAGCAGCGCAGCCTTCTTATTTTGATCGCCTTTCTTTGATCTGAATCACACCAACCAAGGGAGAAGAGACTAGGCATGGAGAAGAGGGGAGAGCAGCCTGGGCGTGGAGAAACTATGATCTCATCATATCTCTATATTCTATACAATCTAAGTTGATACAGGGTCTTATTTATTTATGCATCCAACTCCTCTTCTTCCCAACCAATCACAATCCTTTGTGAAATCAGATCTAAATCTGATTGGGAAATAGGAGTCCCTGGATTCCTCCTTAGGGTGCCTAAGACCAGTCAAAAGTGGTTCTTAGAAGAACTCTAATATGGAATCCAAAAAAGAAGATGGAGTCCTTGTCCAACAAGGACTCCTAGGTGCCCCAACTTGGGCATATGCCTAGTGGGGTGGTCACCTCTCTTGGTTCTGGTAGGGGAAGGCCCCCACCAGCTCTCCAATAGGTGCATGACATATGGTCAAAAGTCAAAGTGTCAATGGTCAACGTTGACCAGTCAAAGGTAGACCTTAGACCAAAGTCAAGAATAAGAAATGGCAGTGACCAAAAATGGCAGGTAGTGTCTTAACAAATAAGGACAACTTTTTTTGACTTGGACAACCTCTGGTCAGACCATATGAAGGCCTCTGTTTGAGCACAAACCTTTGGCACAGACAGGACACACTTATTTATGATAGCAAAAGAGAACTTGTTAATCGAGTGCTAGCACGATTTCTTTGAACCAAATGAATCTCATTCAGATCAATTGAACTAGATCAGTTCAATTGATGATCACCAGATTCAAACCCTTATTGGTGTGACCTAGTTAGATTCAGTTCTGTATGGTAATGGGATATGTCATGATCTCTATCATCGACATCATCGAAACTCCTTTCGATGGATCAAAACTCTTCTGATTCAAACAGCTAGAATGATCGATCATCTAAATCATTCTAATTGCTCTCAAAATCCATCAGTGACACCTAGCAGTTATATGTGGCAACCAATCAGAGCTGAATCGAACCTCTTGGTGCATATCTGTGTGATTCAGTTCTTCTATCTTGAGCCCCGATCAGATTAGGGTTTAGGTGAACCGTCAAACCCTAGTATATATATATTTATCATTCGATTCGAGTCTAATGTGGAAATCTAAATAGAAACTCTTTTATTATTCACTCTACCATGGCCATGGATTTCTGGACTTGATTCTCATGATCATCATAGGGCTACTCCTCTACCACCGAGGTAGATAGATTCCATCTTGATGCAATCCAGTTTCTACAATGAACATGTCATAGCCAACATACACCTCAGGGTTCCATATGGCTAGGAGACCGAGTAATGGTGTAGTCAAACTATAACACCCTCAAGGTGAACTGCCGATGCATCTCAGGTCAAAGAACCAGACACACTACTGCAGCATCGAGTCAGTCATTGACGAGAAGGTAGACTCCCTAATGACTACTCGAGGTGGTCACGCTCAGTGCCCTCATTCTCTAACGAGTATCTGTACTCTCACTCCGGTTCTCCACACTGTAGACTCAAGACTCATCTACTAAAGAGAAGCGATTGTACACCAACCTTTCGGATCAATCCCCATCCTCATGATGATCCTATGGTCCGGAGCAATTTATGAGTTAATAATGATTATTCATGTCTTAAATTTTCAACTCTTGAAAATATGAATTATCATTACCATTAACTTAAAGGATGTATCACAGACACTAAATACACATATGTGATAGAAAATAACCCATTTATTGATTTTAGTCAAAATTATAATTTTGCCCCTAGAAGTGTATTACAAGTGTCAGCCAATTCTAGCTTCTAGGGCACATATATCTAACACTTCTTTTACTATCATAAATAGTTGTCCTGACTGAGCCAAAGAAGTTTGCACTCGATCAGAGGCCTTCATTTGGTCTGACTGGAGCTTGTCCAAGTTAGAAAAGGTTGTCTTATTCTGTAAGACATTACCTGCCATTTTTGGTCATCTACCATTTCTCATCCTTTGACTTTGGTCAAAAGTTGACTTTTGACTGGTCAAACATTGACCATTAACACTTTGACTTCTGTCTATGTGTCACGCACCTATTGGAGAGTTGGTGGGGGCCTATCCTCCTACCAGAACCTGGCAAGGAGGAGGGCGCACGCCACCCTTGGCGTGTGCCCAAGTTGGAGGCACCCAGGAGTCCCTATTGGATAGGGGCCCCATCTCCTTTTTGGATTTCGATTAGAGTTCTCCTAAGAACCAACTTTGACTGGTCTTAGGTGCCCTCTAAGGAGAAATTTAGGAGACTCTATTTCCACCAATTAGATTTAGATCTGATTTCACAAAGAGTTGTGATTGGTTGGGAAGAAGAGGAGTTGGATCACAGACAGTCTATAAATAAGATCCTACGTCCAACTCAAAATAAGATTGGTGAATTGAAATCCCACTCTCCAAGGCTGCCTCTCCCCTCTCCCTCCATGCCAAACCCACCTTCTTCCTCTCCTCTCCCCATCCAAAAGTGTTTTGGACCTTAGTTGGTGCAATCCAGATT
>QRFJ01003847.1:88833-109479 GCA_006176705.1 Cocos nucifera
ATAAATATTTGATTTATTTAAATATTTTGCTGTCTGATTTTGAAAAAGTTTCAAGATCTTCCCTTGAAACCCTAGATCTGGTTCCTTCAGACGGATCTATCCTAATAGTGGTGTATTAGAGCCAAAAGGAGTTAGGTTGTTGCAAGGGTTGCGGCGGTGGTGATCAAGTTAGAAGAAGGGCACAATCAAGATGGATGCTCGCATGTATAAGAAGAAGCTAGATGTAGCTCAGTGCGAGGTAGAGTTTTAGGTGGAGATGGATCAGGCTTGAGACTCAGTTTGGGATCGAGTGGCCTGGCTTGACTCCTATGTTTGCTGATTCATGAGCAGTTGGTGGTAGCCCCAAGATATGAGGGTAGTATCATATAGAAAGCTTTCAGATTTGAGGTAGAAACAAATATCGAGTCAAGATAAAGAATGTTGAAATCTTGCACCTCAAAATTTGGTCCATAATAAGCCAAGAATGAGATTCTAGACCTATGAGAGAGATTAGCCAACATATAGTCGGGTTGGCTCGGATACGCAGACAAGCCAGCTCGGGATGAGATCGAGTTGGCTCGAGGCGGATTCGAGCTAGCTCTCTTAGGAAGGCAGAAAGCAGTGCTCAGGCCAGACGCAGTCCCTCAAGCCAGCTCTCTCAGGAAGGCAAAAAGCAGTGCTCAAACCAGATGCAGTCGAGCCAGCCAGACGATGGACCGAGCCAACTCGATGGAGGTGAACAATGGGGACGCGCCCAGTGCAAGCAAGCACGCACGGGCATGCATGTTGAAGCTTTTCCATGGGGACTATGGTGCTGTTACACTATCTAGCGGCAAGGAGAGCACGCGGGAGCATATCAGGTGGCTATTTAAATGATTAGGGCTTATAAGAAGGCCTCCCAACCTAAAGAATAGAGAGAGTCTTAGAAAAACCTCTCAAATAGTGCAGAGACAAGGTAGAGAGCTGTGGAGTACCGTAGTAGCACATCTTTGGAGGCATGAGGGCTGAGAGAGGCTCGGCGGTGCAATAGAGAGTGCCAGGGGCTTCTTAGAGAGACTAGGAGTAGGTCTCAGGGAGAGCCAGGGGTCTCAAGATGTGCCAAGAGCATCAAGGAAGCCGAGAGTGTCCTGGAATAGAGCGGTTGCCTAGGAACAAAGGCTGGGGCTTGACGTAGAGGCTAAGAGGATCATAGAGTGTCCAGGAATGTTGAGGATCCTGGACTGGTAGATCTGTGAGGAGGATCTTCTTGGGATTTCGATGATAGCATTGTATAGGTGAGTGCTTCTGGATTCAGACAAAGGGTTGATGAGCTGTGATTATATCTCTTCTATTGTTCTTTCTCGATAGTAAAGCATTGCATGTCCCATGGATGTAGGCACTTCGGCCGAACCATGTATATGGTTGTGTTCTGAAAGGATCTCTTGATGTTGTTGAGGCTGAAGAAAGAGTGGGGCGCGCCTCCTTCCTCCGTGCTTGGAGGCGCACCCCCTAGGGCACCTTGGCATGTGAAGAAACCAGAGAGAGGAAGGGATGTGGGAGAAAATGGTGATCTTTGTTTCACACTTTGTCTCACAAGCTAGGATTTACAATATACATGTATATATATACACCTGTACATGCACTGAAATCCTAACCTATAAAAAACTTCTTGGGCTAACCCAGTCCGAATGCACTCACCCAAACCAATGTACACCCATGGTCCGATCATGCACTCAATTTCGTGGATCCAAATCTAATCCAAACTCTGAGTAGCCCCAATGAGACCCACAAATCAGGGCCTCATGATTATGGAGTGCTGAACCTCTACCCTAGAACTAAACCAATCCTAGCTCTAGGACTACACCTATCCTAGTCTCTCAAAGTCAATACCCTGACTCCTCCAGTGGCCTTCCAAGGCTTGGGAGTGCCACTAATCCTAACAATCTCTACCTTGGTGGCCCAAGCCTCGGCAAACCCTACGTGAACCATCTGCACCATCCTATTACCTCCAGAGTTGACATCATCCTATTGAAGCCACCTCACCTCCTTAGCTACAACACCAACCTATGCTCCGCAGCCCCTGAGACTCATACTCCACTGCACTTCTTAGCCTCAAACTGATGTCCTCCTGCTCTAACCCTATGGCTGCAACACCGACCTATGCTCCTCAGCGTAGCCAGACATGATCCACGATGTCCCAAACCTAATAAAAGTAGTGCAAGATGTGCTTCGTCCATAGGTATGCCTTTGGATCCTTCACCTAAGCTATGACCTCAGTGCTGTCAAGTAGAGCAGGACCGGACCGTCTAGGGAGGGTGCTACTTCGAGCTCGGTGATAAACTTTCTTAGCCACACGCTTCCTTCATGGCATCTGATGCTGCGATGTACTCTACTTTGCAAATAGAGTTTGCCATAGTATACTACTGGGAACTCTTTCAGTAGATAGCTCCACCATTTAGAGTAAATATATATCTCGACATGCTTCTACTATCATCATGGTCAGATTGAAAGCTGGAGTTTATAAACCCCACAAGTTTCAGATCTGACTCACCATAAATCAACCATTGGTCCTTAGTATTTCTCAAATACTTAAGGATGGTTTTAACCACTTTTCAATAGTTTTCTCTAGGATCAGACTGGTATATACTCACTACTTCTAGTGAGTATGCCACGTTTGGTCTCGTACATGTCATGGCGTACATGATAGATCCTACTACCAAAGTATATAGGACTCTACTCACTACTTCAGGAGTTGTTGGATAATTCTTCTTAAAGAGAGATTCCATGGCCTATCGAAAGATAGCCCTTTCTGAAATTCTCTATGCTAAACCTTTTCAGCACAGCATCTATGTACGTGGACTGGGATAACACAAGCATCCTTTTAGATCTATCCCTATAGATCTTCATCCCTAAGATGTAGGATGCTTCACCCAAGTCTTTCATGGGAGAACTATGATGACAACCAGACTTTTATTCCTTGTAGTGCGGGAATGTCATTCTCGATTAAGAGAATATCATCCGCATACAAGATAAGAAATACCATTGCTGGACCATTTGCCCATTTGTAAATGTAGGGCTCTTCTTCATTCTTAACAAAGCCATATACATTTTGATTACATGTTCCAACTCCAAGATGCTTGCTTCAATCCATAAATGGATCTCTGAAGCTTACACACCTTGGACTCATTTGTGGATGTGAATCCCTCAGGTTGTATCATATACACCTCTTCGATCATCTCTCCATTTAGAAAACCTGTCTTCACATCCATCTGCCAGATCTCATAGTCCAGATGGGCAGCTATTGCAAGCATTATCCAAATGGATTTGAGCATTGCCACAGCAGAGAATGCCTCGTCATAATTAATACCATATTGTTGACGATACCCCTTGGCAACTAGACGAGCTTTATAGATCTCTACATTTCCGTCTGCACCCCTTTTTCTTTTGAAGACCTATTTACACGCAATGGATTTAACCCCTTCGGGTTGGTCAACCAATATCCGCACATCATTGACCTTCATGGACTTCATTTCTAATTTCATGGCCTCGAGCCATATCTCATAATCGGGTCTTTGCATAGCATCCATGTAAGTGATCGGATTCTCATTGTTCTCATCGAGTTTGATGGGATCACCATCCTGAACGAAGAAATCATAGTATCTATCTAGATGATGAGGTACTCTATCGGATCGCCTTAATGGTGTAGATGCACTAGGCTCCAGATATGATCTAATCAAATCCAACTCAGGTTCAGCTACATGTGTTGGTTTTTCTACCTGCTGAATTTCATCAAGTTTAACCTTAGAGGCCATAGCTCCTTCACCAAGAAACTCCTTTTCCAAAAAGGTTGCCTTAAGACTGACGAACACCTTTTGTTCATCAGCATGGTAGAAATAGTATCCTTTGATCTCTTTTGGATATTCTATAAATGTGCAATTATCAGACCTAGGTCCAAGTTTATCCGTAACTTACCGTTTGACATAAGCCGGGCATCCCCAAATCCTAAGATATGAAAGTGCTAGCTTACATCCATATCTCATATGGAGTCTTAACTATAGACTTACTTGGAATCCTATTTAATAGATAACAAGTTGATTCGAGTGCATATCCCCAGAAGGATATCGGCAAGCTGACAAAATCCATCATGGATTGGACCATATCTAACAAAGTTTGATTTCTCCTTTCAGACACACCATTATGCTGTGATGTTCCTAGAGGAGTCCATTGGGAGAGAATCCCATTCTTTCCTAGATATATGAGAAACTCATCGGAAAGATATTTCCCTCCTCGGTCTGACTGAAGAGTTTTGATACTCTTCCTAATTTATTTTTCTAGTTCACTTCGGAATTGTTTGAACATTTTAAATGAATCTGACTTGTATTTCATCAGATAGATATATTCATATCTAGATAGATCATCTATAAAAGTAATGAAGTAGAAATATCAACCTCTAGCACTTGTGCTCATTGATCCACATATATAGTTTGTACTAGACCTAAGAGCTTAGTGGCTCTTTCACCTTTTCCAGTAAAAGATGACTTAATCATTTTACCAAGAAGACAGGACTCATAGGTTGGAGGTGATTCACTATCACTTACTTCGAGGATTTCTTCTTGAGTCAACCTTTTTATCCTATTCTTGTTTATATGACCTAGCCTACAGTGCCATAAATAAATATCTGACACACAATCTAATCTAGGATGCTTGCCAGTTGAATATAGACTACATTAATAGGTTGTGATAGCATATATACACCATTGTTCAAATGTCCACAAAAAATAGTAACACCATTTATCATGATATCATAAATTTGTTTCCTTATTGATATTTCATAATCATTTTTGGCCAGAAGACCTATAGAAATAATATTCAAAAAAAAATTGGGACATAAATGACAATCACTAAGAACAATGGTATGGGACTCAAATACAAGTTTCAGAATTCCTAAAGCTAGAACTAGAATTGATCTTCCATCTCCAACGTTCAGGAACTTTTCACCTTGCCTGAATCTCCTACTAACCTGCTACCCCTGCAACGAATTGTAAATATGGTAAGGATTACCAGTATCCAGTACCCAATCAGTAATATCATAAATAAAGAAATTGCGAGTCGTCATCATATAAATACCTTGCCTAGCAACCGCTTGCTTCTTTCTCTACCTGTTCGGGTCTAGAGAGGTAATGTACTGCCCTATTATCACCTCAAATGCTTACTGGTCGACTCCGATTGCTGCAAGTTGTAATTGAATTGGGCTTGGTCCAAGAGTCGCACCCAATCCCGCTGGTTGGCATTCACATTGTGCCTCAAATACATCTCCAGTAATGCATTTGTTTGTTCTGTTTGGCCATCAATCTGAGGGTGGAAAGCCATGAACATCTTCAACTCTATTTCGAGTATCCGAAATAACTCGGTCCAAAATCTTCCCATGAAGAGAGCATCGCGATCAAAAACAATGGTCTGTGGTATCCCCCAATATTTCACCACATATATGAAGAACAACCACGCCACGTCCTCCACATGGCAAGTAGTAGGTGCTGGAATGAAGACTCCATACTTTGAGAAGCGATCCACCACTACCATGATGGAGCTATACCCTTCCGCTAAAGGTAACCTGATGATGAAGTCCATGGAGACACTCTCCCATGAACGCTCTGGTATAGGCAATGGCTCCAACAACCCCACGGGCCACTGATATTCAACCTTATCTTGTTGGCATACTAAACAAGTACGAACATACCCCTCGGTGTCATCTCGCATATTTGGCCAATAGTAGCTATGTTCTATGAGAGCTTGGGTCCGATGCACCCCCTTATGTCCTACCCACATAGAATCATGATGCTCTCGCAGCATCTCATGCCTCAGCCCTCTGCCTGAAGGCACATAGACATGCCATCCCTGTATCAAAATCAGCCTACCTTCAGTCCAGAAATGGCGTGCCTTGCCGTCCTTGATGAGTTCACTCATGGATGTGGCCCATGGATCCTTCTCCATCTCAGTCTTGACCCTATCCATTAAGTCACTTGCTGGTCCAGAAGTTGAAGAGAAATCGCAGCCAACTGTGCCTTTCTACTTAAGGTGTCAGGAACCGAATTGGTTCGACCTAGCTTATACTCGATGTGGAAATCGAATTCAGTGAGAAATTGCTGCCATCTCGCTTTCTTTGGCGTGAACTTTGGCTGGGTTTGGAAGTATCTTGTGGCCACGTTGTCCGTGCGCACCAAAAACTTAGATCCAAGGAGGTAATTGCACCAAGTTCTATTATTTCTTAATGCTTCCTCGTCTGCACAACTTTCTTCATCATCATATATACATATATTATTATATTTTTCTTAACAGATGGGCCACCAACTACTTGGCTATATTAGATCACTGAAGCGCTTAAAGTCAGAGCTGGTGAAGGCCCAAGAAGATCATCAGGCTGAGGTTGAGCACCTAATTATGAAGAGAGATGAGGTTGACCACTCTTTGAAGGGAAAATCTATTGAGGTTGAAGGTCTCCTAGAAGCGCTCCACAAGGAGAAAGAAACATCAGTGGAGTTGAAGACCGCTTTGGGCCTAGAAGAAGAGTGGAGGAGAAAGGCTGAAGCAGAGACTGCCGAATTAAAGGTGCAGATCTCAAAGAAGATCTTGAAGGTGACAACTCGGGCGATAGAGGACTTCAAGGTCTCCTTCGAAATGAGAGTTTGAATGTCTGATTCGGCCAAGAGGCCTTCAACAAAGGTTTCGAGCTCTACGAGAACAAGGTTCCTAGCAAGTTTTCTGAGCTTCACCTCGATTTCATATATGAAAGAGCTTCCGAAGATGAAGCAGAACCATCCATCGACACTGTCGATCTCCCTCCTGTCGAGCCTATTGCTGAAGAATCGAAACTAACTAATGTTGCACCGGAACCCTCGTCAGCTCCTCCGAAGGTCTGAGACCTCTTAATTTATATTTTTTCTTTTCATTTGTTTCCTTTCGATACTAAAAATATTTTGATCAATGAAGATAACTTTATTTTGAGAACAAATTTCTTTCTTCTACGAAATCCATGTGGTGATATTTTCATGCTCTAAGTACAGTCTCCTGTCGAAGTTGACCCCCTTCCTTAGAATGTTCTCTTGAAGGCCCACAAAAAGTGCCTAAGGAGGGAGGTTCATCATCTTAAGAAAAAGTTGAAGAAGATTGAGGATGAGTTTAAGAAATCAGAGAAGAACTTTGCCAACGCCGCCACTGAAATTAGCCGCTTGCATCAATCATCTAGACAACTATTCAAAGAATATAATACCAAGAAATTTTACCTGAATGAAGAGCTCGAGGGGTCAAAAAGCATGCAGGTGAGAAGTCATGGACTTTAATAGCTAAAGCTTGTTCTCTTGAAGTTGAACTCAATACGACAAAGAAAATAATTGAATTGTTGGAGGGAAGCTCGACATGGTCTACCAGCCGAGAGGAGTCATACTGGGATTGGTTCAAGAGATTTTCAGAACTTCAAAGTCAACTTCATGCCTCCGAAGTTTCATACAAGAGTTACAAACTTGGCTGGAGTAATGAAATCTCCAGTCTCCAGCAGCAACTTCGAAAGGCAGACAAGAAGATAGCTGATCTTAAAAAGCAAATGGCGGAGAGGATGGAGGCCAACTTGAATAGAGAATTAGATGAACTTCTTTCCTTAAGAAATTCTTTGGAGACCCTGTTAGCAACATATGCAAAAGAATCAGCCAAGCTTCAATAACAGAAGATCTAACTGACTTATGAGTGACAAGCTGTTAAGGATGCAGAGGCTAAGTCAGAGGTCCTAGGAAGACAGTTGTAGGAGTCCAAAGATAATTTTCGATGGGCTGATAGTAGAGAGCCTGTTGTAAAGGAAGGAACTTGAAGAAGAGATTACTAGCTTGAGGCAATCTTTGGAGATGGTAGGGGTCAGCAATCTGAGGTCCGATGAATCGGGTCCTTCTTACGACTTCATCCATTTTATCTTTTTTTGTATATGGTCTTGCAGATCTTTATTTTGTAATAAACTTTAATTTTAATAGAATAATATTTTCTTCAATTGTCTCTTTGGCTTGCATGGATTTATCATCTGTTGGTTTCTCCACTTTCTTCACCTCATCTTTTAACGAAACGATTGTCAAAAAATACCTTCTTCCTATCTTAGGTAGCTGTAGGTCTTTATCCGCGTTAGGATGAGGTCCCCTCTTGCTCTTGGCATGGTTGGCATTTTTTCTTGTCAAGATGATGTCCTTCACCTATTCTCGACAAGGTCTCTAGGGCATCAAAGGATCGTTGAAAGAGCCCCTGTCCTCCTCCTATCTTAAATAACCGAAGGTCTTCATTTGTGTCGGGATGAGGTTCTCTTCCTATTCGTGACACGGTTGGTCTTTACCTTATCTTCTTGTCAGGAAGAGATCCTCCTATTCTTGATGGGGTTAGCCTTTATCTTTGTTAGAACGAGGTACTCCTCCTGTCCCTAATAAAATTATTGGGGCATAAAAAAGCCGTTGAAAGGGCCTCTCCCCTCCTCCTATCTTAAATAATCAGAGATCTTCATCCATGTTAGTATGAGATTTTTCTCTTATTTCAGACGGTCGACCTTTACCCTGTCCCCCTATTAGGACAAGGTCCTCCTCTTGTTCCTGACGGGGTCGGCCTTTATCTTTGTTAGGATGAGGTACTCCTCCTATCCCTAACAAAGTCATTGGAGAACAAAAGGGTCATTGAAAGGACCTCTTCCCTCCTCTTGTCTTAGATAATCGAAGGTCTTCATTCATGTTAGGACGAGGTTCTCCTCCTATTCCTGATATGGTCGCACTTTATCTTATCCCTCTGTTAGGATAAGGGCCTCCTCCTATTCCTGATGGAGTTGGCCTTTTACCTTTGTTAGGACAAGGTCCTTAACCTATCCCTAACAAAGTCATTGGGGCACAAAAGGACCGTTGAAAAAGCCTCTCTCCTCCTCTTGTCTTAAATAACCAGAGGTCTTCATCCGTATCAAGATGAGGTTCTCCTCCTATTCTTGACACAGTCAGCCTTAGGGGTACCTTATCCTCCTATCAGGACGAGGTCCTCCTCTTGTTCCTGGCGGGATTGACCTTTACCTTTGTTAGGGCGAGGTCCTCCTGTCCCTAACAAAATCATTAGAGCACAAAAGTGCTATTGAAAGAACCTCTCCCCACCTTCTATCTTAAATAACTTGAGGCCTTCTCCGTGTATTAGGATGAGGTTCTCCTCTATTCTATGTGGCTGTAAGAGCATATTAGGATCATTGGTAGGACCTCTCCTCTCATCTCATCTTAAATTAACGAGGCCTTCTGCTTTGCTCATATTAGGATGAGGTTCTCTTTCTGTTCCTAATAGGAACTGTAGGGGTACATAAGGGATTGTTGAAAGGGCCTCTCCCCTCCTCCCATCTCAGGTTAACAGGATCTTCTTTGATCAATATTCTTATCAAGTCTGCTTCCTTGGCCTTGATTTTTTCTTGGCTTGAATTTGGGCTTGGTAGTTCAGCCTTGGTCATGATTTTGACTCTGGCTCAGCTGTGATCTTAACTTCAGCTTGGTTGTGATTTTAGCTTCAGCTTATCCTTGATTCTGATTCTTGGCTTGGTCTTGAATCTGACTTCAGCTCGGCTTAGGTTTTTATCTTTAGATTTTTTTTTTATTTCTTTTTTTTGATGAGAGCTCGGCTTACTGAGGTTGAATTTCTATTGGCCTCAAGTCTTTTGAGCTTGAACCTATGCAGACCTCGGACTTGTATGATCTTTGCCTTCGGATTTATCTTGCTTGCACCTCGGATGGAGTTCTTGAACTTGATCTCAGATTGGTCTGGATTCTTACTTCAGTTTCAGCTTTAGTTTCTTGAACTTAGTCTTGATTGACTTTGGGTGCGTCCTTCAATTTTGGTGTCCTATAGTCCTGTGAAAAAGAAAAGATAATGGACAAAAGCTTAGAAGTCTCTTACCATGAGTTCTCTGTTTCTTCAACCCTAGGCTCTGTTTGACCCCCTCTTGTTATTTGATTTGAGCCTTTGTCTTGGATTACTCCAATTCAGATCAGACTTTGTCTTCTTCTTCTTCCCCCATTTTTTTTTTATTAACTTGGCTTTGAGTGGAATTTGTAGGGCCGAGTGTGGAGGTTGTAACTTATTATAGGTGGCTTCGAGGTTGTTCCGAGTCAACTTCAGTGTTGTTTGATGCGAGATGATAGGAGAACCTTGAAAAAAGTCGAAAGGATACATGTGCAGAGGACTTCGACCGCATTTTGAGTGTATGGACCTCAGCGTGAGGGACCTGGGCCATGTTGGGAGTGCACAGAACTCATGAAGACTTTGGCTCCGCACATACGAGGACTTCAAGGGCCGCCTGATGGCGGGTTCAGCCGCACTAGAGGTGCACAGACCTTGGCGCCGTTGCTGCAAGTTTGTCCACATCTAGGCACCTAGGGGAATGGGTCAGCCGGTTGGTCTCTTCTTTCCTTCTCCTCTCATTCTTTTCTTCTTCTTCTCTCTCCCCTTTTTCTTTTTCTTTTTCTTTTCTCTTTTTTTTTTGGGACACGTAGGAACTGATCCTCTTTTTTTTTTTTTGGACACATAGGAACTGAACTTCTTTTTTCTTTTTTCTTTTCTTTTGGACACGTAGGAACTGAACCTCTTTTTCTTTTTCTGAACAACTCTTCAAATTTATCTCCCACCACTTTTTGATGGTTCGACTTGGACTTTGGGTTACCATGATCTACAACAAAAATAAATAGATGAATAAATAAATACCAAAAACTATGCAGCTTACTACATCATGGTTAGAGAAAAGCTTCTTATCAGTGATTAATGCGATAAAAGTTGATAGAATGGTGAAAGTCTTAAGAAACCTTAGAAGTTCACCAACCGCAGTGTAGCTGCATCCTCTTGTTTTACAACATTTCAAACCCTCAATTTCAGTATTCTTCTTACACCATCAGATCTAGAGCTAACCTAGTAATCATCTTGATTTGTGTACACGTTAGTATGTGGAGTGCTGATAGTTAATTCTAGAATATTTTTCACTTAAGTTGCCATTCCTACATGCATCTGGAAGAAGGTTTATATAGGATTCTTGCTGGGCATCCAATTTGCTCATATTTATGAAGTTTTTAAATTGGATTTTGCCCAGTAAATTTGAGTGCAAATAAAAATCCCCCTTCTAATATTTGATTCTATTCAAAATTCAAGAGAATGGATGAAAAATCAAGAATAGAATATGACTAAAAAATCTGCATAATTATACCTCTTATCTGGATCTCATGGCTCTTTATTGGTTTAGTTCATCCTTGCCATTGTCTCCTTTTTTTATTGAAATTATTTCCTCATTTGAAGCCCCCCGATTTGAGCCTGGGTAGTATCTGGATGCTAAATCGCATCATTATTGGAGCGACACAACGGAGCTCCTCTCATTGGATACTCATTTCTTCCCATAAACAGGCTCAAAGACTCCTCCTTCTAGTGCCATCTGTTGACACAGATATTCACCTTGAGGTTGGATCGCCGGAGTTGCATAATGGCGGCGAGTCGGTGGCAACGGGATGGAGGCAGCCATACCTATAAGAGAAGTTCTCGACTGGAGTTGGCTTAGGGTCCCTCATTTTCTTCTTTTATAGAATGGTGTAGAGTTTGTTAGGATGGGTTGTAGGTTGTTAGTCATAGGAGAGCAGTGGGTTGTTAGAGATATTTTATTTGCCAACTAGAATATTCTCAGGAATCATATCAGGTATTGACCCCTTATGGCATGTAGGAGGAAAGTTGACAACTTGGAGGAGTTCATCCTAGGGGGGTTCATCCTGGGGAGTTCGTCTTGAAGGAGCTCATCCTATAGGAGTTCATCCTAGAGGAGTTCATCCTGAAGGAGTTCATCCTGGAGGAGCTCATCCTAGGGGAGTTCATCCTGAGAAAGTTCATTCTGAAGGAGTTCATCCTGTGGGAGCTCATTCTGAGGGAGTTCATCCCGGAGGAGTTCATCCTGGAGGAGTTCATCCCGAATGAACTCCTCCAAGACAAACTCCTCCAGGATGAACTCCTCTAGGATGAGCTCCCTCAGGGTAAGCTTCTCCAAGATGAACTCCTCCAGGATGAACTTCTTCAGGATGAACTTCCTAGGATGAGCTCCCCTAGGATGAACTCCTCTGGGATGAACTCCCCCGGGTTGAACTCCCCCAGGATGAGCTCCTCCAAGATGAACTCCTTTAGAATGAACTCCTCCAGGACGAACTCCTTCAGGATGAGCTCCTCCAGGATGAACTCCCCTAGGATGAACCCCCCAGGATGAACTTCTCTGGATTATCAACTTTCCTCCTACATGCTATGAGGGGACAATACTTGACATGATTTCTAAGAAAATTCTAGTAGGCAAACAAAATATCTCTGACAATCCACTACTCTTCCATGACTAACAACCTACAACCCATCCTAACAAACTCCAGATCCTTCTATAAAAGAGGAAAAAGAGGAACCTTAAGCCAACTCTGGTCGAGAACTTCTCTTGCAGGTATGGTCGCCTCCATCCCATCACCACCGACTCGCTATCCTCATGCAACTCCAGCGATCCAATCTCGAGATAGATTTATACGTGCACACCAAAATTGAAGCCACACCCAAAGTCAATCAAGACTAAGTTCAAGAAACTATGCTGAAACTGAAGTAAGAATCTAGACCAATCCGAGGTCAAGTTCAAGACTCATCCGAGGTGCAAGCAAAACAAATCTATGGTAAAAATCATACAAATCCAAGGCCAACAAAAGCCCAACCCCATTAAGCTGAGCTCATTAAAAGACCAATCCGAGGTCAAAATCTAAGCCAAGCTATAGTTAGAACTCAAACCAATCCAAGGTCAAGTTCAAGATCTATCCAAAGCGAAAGCAAAACAAATCCGAGGCAAAGATCATACAAGTTCGAGGTCTGCATAGGTTCAAGCTCAAAAGACTGAGGCCAATAGAAATTCAACTTCAGTAAGCCGAGCTCATCAAAAAAAAAAATCCAAGATAAAGGCCTAAGTCAAGCTGAAGTCAGATTCAAGATCAAGCCAAGGTCAGAATCAAGGATAAGCTGAAGCTAAAATCACAATCAAACTGAAGCTAAGATTACAGTCGAGCTAGAGTCAAAATCATGACCAAGGCCAAACTACCAATTCCAAATTCAAGCCAAGAGAAAATCAAGGCCAAGGAAGCAGACTTGACAAGGACATCGATCAAAGAAGATCCCGTTAACTTGAGACAGGAGGGGGGAGAGGCCCTTTCAATGGCCCTTATGTGCCCCTATAACCTATTAGAAATTGGAGAGGAACCTCATCCTAACATGAGCAAAGCTGAAGGCCTTGTAAATTTAAGATGAGATGAGGGATGAGTCCCTACCAACGGCTCTAATGTGCCCCTACAGTCATGTTAGGAATAGGAGGAGAACCTCATCCTAACGCGAGCAAAGCAGAAGACCTCGTTAATTTAAGACAAGATGAGGGGAGAGGCCTTATCAACAGCCCTAATGTGCCCCTACAACCATGTTAGGAATAGGAGGAGAACCTCATCCTAATGCAAGCAAAGCAGAAGGCCTCATTAATTTAAGATGAGATGAGGAGAGAGGCTCTGGTAATGGCCCTAATGTGCCCCTATAGCCACGTTAGGAATAGGAGGAGACCCTTGTCCTAATGCGAGCAAATCATAAGGCCTCATTAATTTAAGACAAGATGAGAGGAGAGGCCCTGCCAAAGGTCCTAATATGCCCCTTTAGCCACGTTAGGAATAGGAGGAGAACCTCATCCCAACATGAGCAAAACAAAGATCCTCGTTAATTTTAGATGAGAGATGGAGAGAGGCCCCTTCAACGGCCCAGGTATTCTCCTATGACTGTGTCAAGGATAAGAGAAGGACCTCATCCTGACATAGAGAGAAATTCTCTAGTTATTTAAGACAGAAGGATAACCTCATCCTAGCGAGGGTGAAAATCTTCGATTTCTAAACATGAGGTAAAGATCTGCAGAAATCCAAACTTCAAATATCAATATTTGCAGGAATCCAACCTTAAAAGATAAAGACCTACAGAAATTTGAACTCTAAATATCAATATTCGCAGAAATCCAAGCTTAGAAAGCAAAGGCATGTGGCAATCCAAGATTAGAATGTTAACCTGTGCGAAAATCCGACCTTAGAAGATAGAGGTCGGCAGGAATCTAAGCTCAAAAATCTTATGATAAAATTGAAGACCTTCGAATAATTTCAATAAGAAGCCAGAAGATTCTAAGTCTAAATGACAAAAAATGATATGTCTTTGGCAAGTCTAATGTACTATACTCCTTTTGTCCGTACCAAGATCCGGACTCAAAAGTAGGAGGGCTATTGTTGAAGGATTTTTATGCTTGCCAAAGACATGAGAACATAGGCTGATTGAAGGTCTTTGAAAGGCTAAGGCCGAGGTTCTATCTCAGGCAAACTTGAGTTCATCAAGAGACAGAAGCCAAAGTCATGATGTAGGCTGATTGAAGGTCTTTGAGGGGTTGACGATGAGATCTTGAGTCAAGCCAAGCTTGATATCATCAAAGGAGGGAAGTCAGGGTTACAATATAGGTTAGTTGAAGGCCATTGAAGGCTGAGACCGAGGTCCCATCTCAGGTTGAGCTTGAAGTTATCAAAAGATGGAAGCCAAGATCTTCAGAAGGCTAAATTGAAGGCCATTAAAGGCTAAGGTCGAGGTCCCATCTTAGGCCGAGCTTAAAGTCATCAAAAGATGAAAGCCAAGGTCTTCAGAAGGCTAAATTGAAGGCCGAACTTCTTTGGGATGAACTCCCCCAAGATGAGCTCCTCTAGAATGAACTCCTTTAGGATGAACTCCTCCAGGATGAACTCTTCCTGAATGAGCTACCCCAGGATGAGCTTCTCTAGGATAAACTCCTTTGGGATGAAGTCTTTCAGGATAAACTTCTGCAGGATGAACTCCTCCATGATGAACTCCTCTGGGATGAACTCTCCCAGGATGAACTCCCCCAGGATGAGCTCCTCTAGGATGAACTCCTTCAGGACGAACTCCTCCAGGATAAGCTCCTCTAGGTTGAACTCCCTCAGGATGTACCCCCTCAGGTTAAACTCCTCTAGATTGTCAACTTTCCCCAACATGCCATGAGGGGACAATACTTGATATGATTCCAAAGAATATTCTAGTGGACAAACAAAATATCTCTAACAACCCACTACTCTCCCACGACTAACAACCTACAACCGATGCTAACAAACTCCAGATCCTTCTATAAAAAGAGAAAAAGAGAGATCCCAAGGTATGCAACTCTTCTCTTCTAAACGCTTATCTTCTTCCCTCTATTGAATAGAAAACTGACTTGAGTATCGGAGGGTCCCCGCCAGGGCCAACTCCGGTCAAGGACTTCTCTTGCAGGTATGGCCGCCTCCATCCCATCGTCGTTGACTCGCCACCATCATGCAACTCCAACGATCCAAACTTGAGATAGATTTTTGCATCAATAATTTGTATTTATTTCAATAGAATTTATGTTTATTATTTCCTATTTGTGTTTATCCTCTATAGTTTATGTTTATTCCATGATGTTTGTATTTATTTGATATTATTATTTAATTTTTATATTTATTTTAGGTTAGTTTGTGTTTATTTGAGCAACATTAGCATTTATCTTTTTTATCCACTTAAAATCATGGATCCAAGTTTGTATTTATTTCATAATATATGTGTTTATTTCAATAGAGTTTGTATTTATTATACCCTATTTATGTTTATCCTGCACAATTTTTATTTATTCAATGCTATTATTTAGTTTTTATATTTATTTTAGGTTGGTTTGTGTTTATTTGAGTAGAGTTAGCATTTATCTTTTTTTTATTCATTTAGGCCAAAGGCCAAGTTTGTATTTATTTCATGATATTTGTATTTATTTCAATAGAATTTGTATTTTTCATAGAGTTTGTATTTATTATACTATTTATCCTGCAAAGCTTGTATTTATCCTATACAATTTGTGTTTATTATCTCCTCTTCGAACCAATTTATCAATTCATATTCATCTTGTATTTTATTGTAAACACACAAACAAAAATAACTAAGCAAAAATTAATCTAAAATAACTTCAGAAATAATGCTCACATCAGCTGAATAAATATCCATATTGAACATATCAATAAGCAACTTGTAAGAAATTTTAAAGAAACATGAACATATGTCCATAAATCTGAGTTGATTCACCTACTTAGTATACACAATAATATTCATCACTTATTACTCAATATTTGTATACACAATAGTTTCACTATACTAAATAATTTTTTTTGATAGAACATAAATTTAAATATAAATTTTTGATTCTCCTCTTACATATATGAATTTATAATAAAAAATATAAATTTCTTATAAATCAATGATCTCGA
This sequence comes from Cocos nucifera, assembly GCA_006176705.1. Classification (NCBI taxonomy): domain Eukaryota; kingdom Viridiplantae; phylum Streptophyta; class Magnoliopsida; order Arecales; family Arecaceae; genus Cocos; species Cocos nucifera. The sequence goes on from QRFJ01003847.1 coordinate 105,171, forward strand.
CCCTATTATATACACAAATTTATAATACAAAATATAAATTTCTTATAAATCAAGATGATCCTCAATCCTTCACGATTATCTGCACTGCATATCTAACATGTAACCCTAGCACATGAATATTTGTAATTATGATCTACCATCCCATTATCAAACTCTCCATAAAATGCATAACATAGATGGCACAATCATGCCTATAAATAGATAATAAAATAAATTAATAAAATAAATTGATATATTGAATTAATTGGCATGGATGTACCTTAACACAAATAATTATAACAATTATGTGATACTCTACTGTAGATAATCAACAAAATGAAGTGGCCCACTATCCATATCAATAGAATAGATTACTTGTACCATCTCAGTCAACCAAGTCACTTGCAACCATTGAAAATCAAACAGATTGTAACCAATATATAGGTATACATAGGTATACAAACATATTCTATAAATATGACCATTACTCATAAATCATCTAGCAATCGTCCTATATCCTGCACCACTCATAGATGTGTAATGTCTAAAACATGTGCTCTATATAATGACGATAAGCAATTGCTAGTGTGATGACGAGCATATAGGCACAAATATTTGCTTGACGTCAGCCAATGAACGAGGCATGAAGTCTCGCACAACACTATTAGGAACCTTTCATGTATCCAACAATATACTCTAGAAAAAGCAAAATATTGAAATGTATATTAGACTATACAAGGCTACACTAATATATGATATTGCATGAACAATATAAAATAATTATCATAAAAAAGGGTCATAACATAAATATAGACTACAAATTAATTGAAGGATCAGTCAATGAACATTGCTGCAATAGGGATAAAAAAACATCTATAACCTGCATAGTCCATTTTAAAAAATAAAAATTATAAAAGATAAAAATTAATATGTTTAATTTATCCAATTTAATGCATAATAATACTTACATTATCATCAATTAAATTTTTAGATAGGATATCATAAACCTATAGCCGATTGATGATGTTGATGCCATCAGTCCAAACCAATGATCTATATGATAAAATTAATATCAAAACCAAAGACAAACTAAGTTTGATAGATATTAAATTTTTATAAATAATAGAATGACATACTGATTAATTTTTTGTTCTAAAAAATCAAAGACTTGTTGATGCTTTTCATCATCCAAAAGCTGTAACCCAAGAAAGTCATGACTAGTTTCAAAAAAATTCTTGTATATCGAATGTATTGGAAATATGTCCTAAAGCCAATAATCAGTCTGTTGATAGTTGGATTATATATTTATAATTATATATAAATTATAAATTAATAAAAGTTATTTTGATATTTTTCATCATAAATTTTGTTATCTTCTAATGAACTTCTGTGTTGTAATGAAGTTCTTAAGACTATCTAGATTTAAAAAAGAAGAAATTATCATTTAGTCCTTAAATAGTTTATGACTAAATGATACGTCGTTACTTAGGATGACAATATTTATCAAGTATAGATCATTATGTGCCATATAGGTTGGTTGTCCTCATAACCAAAGAGTGTTGAGACACTGATATGGCATGCAAGTGAGATGTATGGATATATCTGCACTGAACGTGACCAACTCTGGGGCTTTTCTCCTATCAAGATTAGGTTAGATGGAATATGAGTATAAATGTCCCTCCGATCTGAGATCATCATGATGACTTTCAAGCAACTCACTATATTTTGGTGCCGGACAATCTGAATTTTTAATTTAATGATAAAAGATTTCTAGGCACAGTCAAGTACTTATGGAGTCAGTGTGTATATCAAGATGGGATTGATCACTCTTAATTTTAGGAGCTGTGTTCAATTATATTTTAATTTAGTAAAATCTTGGTCAGGATAGTCTTAGTGAGAAGTCATGAGACTAATCACTTTGAGACACGACATGAATATATTTTCTAGGATTGACAGTCTAACCCTAAGTCATCTATTACACAGAGGTCATAGGGATGAATTATACGATAACCATATTGCGTAGGTTCTGAATATTGCGATTGCGATTATTTGATCTATTCGAACATCGGGTACCATTGCTAGATGGTCACTTCGATTAGTATAGAAATTGATTTCTATGCTACCGACTTAGATTCGGACCTACGGGGTCACACACATTAGGAGTTCCAACTTGATCTGATGGCTGATCAGGAGTCTCATTGGTTTGGGACTCTGTGGTCAAGAGTCCCACTGGACTGGGACTCTATGACCAAGAGTTCTACTGGACTGGGACTCTGAGTCCTACTTATCTGAAACTCTCTGATCAAGAGTTTCATTGGTCTAAAATTCTATGGTCAAGAGTTCCAATAGACTAAAACTCTATGACCAAGAGTCTTACTGGATCAAAACTTTGATTCCTACTTATCTGGAACTCTCTGATCATGAGTCCTGATAATCTAGGATACTATGGTCAAGAGTTTCACTGGACTGAGACTCTATGATCAAGAGTCCTACTAGACTGGGACTCTGAGTCCTACTCATTTGGGACTCTCTGATCAAGAGTTTCACTAGCCTGGGACTCTATGATCGCAAGTTTGATTTGTTTGGGACACTGGGTTCAAGAGTCCCACTGATTTAGGACTATTCAAGAGTTTCATGTTGATAGGACTCTGTTATCCAGTAACCCATTCGATTTATACTTAAATATTTTTTAAGATTAATTAGCAATTTAATTATTGATTAGCTCAATTTGATTGAGCGATGAGGATTCGATCAAGTTTGATTGAATTTGATTCGATTGGATTTGACCCGATCATATCATGAGATGACCTAATCGCTATGGGAGTTTTGACCCTGATTTGATCAGGATGTAGATCTAATTAATTTCTAATTTAATTAGAATTTTATTGGATTAGGATAAGCCTAATTTGATAAGATTTAATTTGATTTAATTGGATCTAAATTAATTGGTTTGGTTGAAATCAATTAGGACCAAGTCAAATGAAGTTTGAATTCAAATTCTCCCATGCACCCATCATTTTTGACTTTTCCACTCTTCTTCCCATCCCCTTCCTTTTGTTTATTGAATATTTTTTGAGAAATAAAAATGTACACATAGAAGGAGAGTCCTTCTACGTGTTAAACACAAGGGAGAGGGCGTTGGATAAGGATAAGAGGCTCATTTGATTTTTGAAAACAAGTGAGTGGTTAAAACATCTCAACCACTCGATCCTTATCATTTTCCATGCGATTTTCCCATCGTATTCATATCAATAAATTATGAAAATTTTTGTGTGTGTAGGAGAAGGGACTAAAATTATGTGGTAAAAATTTTATAATGTTTGGGCGTTAGTTTTGGGCAAAAAAAATCTCAAAGTAAAGGTGAATAAGATCCTACAACACTTTTCTTTTTCTTTATGCCTCTCTTCTCTTATGATTTTCACCTCTAAGGATATTCTATTTTTAGATATGATCTGAATAGGGATTATAGATATAAAAGTTATCTTTCCACAAAAACTTATTTCATAGAAAAAATCCACACAGAGAGGGCGTGATAGGATTTTTAGTGTCAAGATTTTTGGGTCGAGTGAAATCCTAGATTTGGGAATTTGGATTCGGATGGAGAGATCGAGTGCTGTGAGCATCAGATCACCACCAAATTTGAAACACATCTTAATCATACTCTAATATTTATATTATAATTTTTAAAATATCTGAAAAATTAAAAAATATATGATCGATCGGATCGATCGTGATCGATCGTGATCAGCCATCGAATGCTCCGACGAAGAGCTAGCACTCCAGTGGGGCTGATCGAGATCAAGAGCTCTGTGTGGATCAACCATAGAGGTCGAACATATGTGCGGCTATGACGTGATACTAGAGCATTATTCAGTAGACTCAAATTATGGTGATCGACTATCCACAAAAAGATATTATGTTCTGAACACGTAGATGTAGTAAATAGTTTATTATATAGTTTTATTTTCATATCTATTGATGTATGCATGCATATTATATTTAGATCCTAATATGTAGGGTTAAATAATCTGATATGATTAGTAGATAATTAATTAGATTAATTATTTTTTGCTGCATCATTGCTATTTTTGAAATATTTTTTGAAAGTAGCATGGCAAATCTTGCACTATTTTCTTCAGAATGAGTCCTTCAGATGTAAATGAAGTATGAATATTCTACTAAATCATAACTCTACTTACCACTTCATCGTCCATACCACGATGATGATGGTAAGGATGATGGACTGATTTTTTTGGGGCTTTCTTCTAGGATTTGGAGTTTTTGAAGGTAGGGAGATGAAAGGACTGTGTAGGAGATGGGAGTCCCAAAC